>QOKR01000734.1:0-24259 GCA_016880985.1 Phytophthora idaei
AATGAGCCAACTCTGTGCCCACTACTTCGGCTTACACGTTAGCGCACGTGTACGAGGCAGCGTAGTTTGCTTAAACTTAGATTAACTATACTTTCGTCCGAAAGTATAGATTTACTAAAATAAGAAAAGCTAAAAGCCGTTTTGGGTTAAAATGAGAACTGTTATTTATGATTTATGTATGGACTGGGTTTCCTCCTAAAACTGATATCCTATATGAAAGGTATTCTGCCATCCGATGGCTGTCAGAACCCTGCTAATCTAATTGGTAGAAAGGAATGCTTATCTACCATTGAGAAGCCTAAATGCATACAGACCAGTGGTCTGCAAAGTGTAACCATTGGTGTGTCTTACACCAACGTTCGAGAACCCTCCATGTAACCAAGTGGCTATGTGTAGCCACTTGTGTGTAACCCCGTTACAACTCTGTCTTGGACACGCCGTCGGCGACCGCCGTTGGTACCACCTGCTCCATTGCTGTTGCCGGTTCATGCGGACTCAGCGTTGATATCCCACTGGGAGATTTCTTTGTGATTCGGTTATTCGGGGCGGGGCAATGAGAACACTTGGGCTGCCGGGGCGACATTGGGCACTGTCCTGATCGCCGGGGGCTACCGGAAGCTACTGCTGGGGTACGTCGGGTCGTCGCGTGAGCTTGCAATCGTGCACGAGTGCCTGCGTGGGGGGGGGGGCTCCTGATAGTTTGCCGTAGGTTCTCTTAACCTATTGTGATACAATATATACTAAGAATTTGTGTAATCAGATTGCTGCTTGGCGGTGTTGGCGGCTGCCTATCCTCCTTTTAACCTAAACACCTTATGTTTTGGCGTATGTTTTGCTGGTTGAGCCAATAGCAACTTCGTATTTTGACTGATGATTTGCTAGCCCTTATTGAGCCCTTCCCCAAACTTTTGAGCTTCCGAGAGACATTTTTCTAGCTTCCATTTCACCTATTAGGAGTCAGAACTCAGCAAATCTGACCGCAGAATCGGGTTCTACGGCTAAAGTTACCCCTTATATATAACTATCGTATATGGAATGGAAAGTCACCATCTTCTAGGACTAAACTGTGGTACAAACTATTTTGGCCAGTACAATAACCCAGTCTGGCAAAATACTCACTTACTTAATAAAAACGTCTGCCCCGTCCCCAAGCGTAAGTAATTTACGGTAGTTTACATTTGCAGCCTTCATAAAACCCGTCGACGCTGCCGTCTCATTCGAGAAGAAGCTCACGAGCTGCCAGTGCTGGAAGTCGGAGAACTCCAGTCACATACACAACACTACTGCCGCCATGCGCCAAGCCAATTTGCTGCTGCTGTTGCTGGCGATGGTGCTAGTTCTGCTGACATTGAGCGAGGCCGCCACCTACCACCTCGTGGGCCAGTGGATGCCCGCGACCAAGAACACGGCTACCGAGAACCTGCTGGCCGAGGCGCTGCAGAAGAAGAATCCGTCGCTTAAGTCGCAGATGTGCTTCACGGAGGTCACGACTATTGAGCAGCAGATCGTCAACGGCATCCACTTCCGCTATCACGTCCGTGGGTGCGAATCGGCCACACCCGGCCGCTGCAATAGCGGCACCTGCACCGCCGAGAAGAAGTTCGACGTCGAGCTCTTCGTGCAGCCGTGGGCCGACATCGTGCAGGTCATGTCTGCAGTTAACGTGCAGTAGACGCCACTTGTCTACCGAGATGCAGCGAGGATACAAAGAGAGAGGTGTAGGAGGCGTAAGATACCGTATTTAGGGGCGAGTGAATACATGTAGCATCACTGCATTTGCGTGTTTTCGTTGGTGTGTTCTTGCTGTGAACGCTGCGACGCCGTGATCGCAAATCCTGAGAGAAACTCCGCGCTCTTCGCGCCGCGGACGCAGGCTGATCTTCAAGATAATCTTGTTTAAGTAGTAAAGTGTTTGATAGTGGGCTCGAAGCTGCTGCCGTACTCCCCCCGACAGCGTCGCCAAAGCTATCTTCCTCTTGCTCTGATACTATGCGCGATTGATTGTTAAACACGGCCACGAGTATCCATGTTAGATATCTTCGCGTGGCATGTCATCTGGAAGGCTCGGTGTGCTTGCGGCCCGCATCAGGTCAGCGCGGAGGAAGTTAGCTCCCACCGAGATCTCTTGACTGTGATCAGATCCGTTCCTTTGCAGTTGAACTCCAGTCCCCCCCATCGATTATCACCATCGCGCGATCCGTTTCAACACAGAGGTGCTCTCCGCAGTACCAAGTGGCAGGCCAGCGAAGCGATCATGCTGGCCTCTTTTGGCTTCAAGCTCGGCTACCAGCTCCATAGAGGCGAGAAGAGAGCACACTTCGCCGTTGCGAGCAGCTCTTTGCCTAAATGTACACCTCTCTCTCCAGTGCACCAGCAACTGTGAACGTCACCGACACACAACAATTTGTATGAAAGTGATCCTGTGGCAAAATCTCAGCGAAAAGTTAGTTATACGGAGTTACCAGCGTAGCATTGCATTAAACTCGAGCCATGAGGAGATGCTCTAAGCTTCTGGGTGGTGCGCCTTGAGCTCCACAAACAAATAGCGTAGCGTTGTCGTCCCCAGCACACTTGGCCAGCAATTGATCATCGTACCGTGACGAGGCGGAATAGTGCCGCTCTCCCACCGTTTCAATCCACTTTCCACCAATCAAAACGTTTCATATTGCATGATTTTAACGAATCACAGAGTGCCGTCATTAGCCAGCGTCGCGGAGCGCTCACTTCCACTTTTGCGGTCTCGCGCTCACATCGCCCAAGCCGAAAGAGAGGTCTAAAATACCGCGTTAGTGGTTGGAGCAGATCGTACCATGGAGGGACAATGGCGATCGGAGATCCCCGAGGATATGCGCAAGAAGATGATCACTGAAATGTGCGTCTCCCCCTCTGTCTTTCGCAGTGTTTGAAGGGTTGCGAACCCTCTGGGAGCATCAGGAGAGCTCGCCCAAGAAACGGCCCACCTCCCGGCCCCTTCCCCTCTTAGTTCAGGGCCGCAGGTGCCCTGTATTAGGGTCAAATTGCGTCAGGGAACACTGACCTAGTGTGTGTACGCAGGTATCATGAGCTAGCGCGTATCTCAGGCGAGGTAGACAAGCAGAAAGTATGGGGATCGGCAGCCAAGTTCGAGTTGATGCTGTGGTCCAGCAGCCCAGACCGGGTAAAGGATACATCACTGTTGCTGTACTGTATGGGAGAAGGCAGACGTGCTGACTATGGGCTGTTTGTATGCAGAACTCGTACCTAATGAAGATGCAGCGCAAGATCATGAGTCTCAAGAAGAAGCCCGGTCCCGGCGAGATGCAGCAGCAGCCCAACATGATGGCCAACGCCAACAACGTCGTGACGTCCAACGCCATGAACGTTGCAGCGAGCGGCATGAACAATGGCCTTAACATGAACATGAACGCTGCCAACATGGGTGCAGCCATGAACGCACAGCAGTTCCAGCAGAACAACGCGGCCGTGAGTGCAGCCATGAACAACTTCCAGCAGCAAGCGCAGGCACAAGTCCAGGCACAAGCTCAAGCTCAGGCGCAAGCCCAGGCTCAAGTCCAGCAACAGAATGCCGCGGTGCTGGCTGCTGCTGTGACCAATGGGGTGAGTGTTGGTGCATCGACTGCTTTGAATCCAGCAGTAACGGCTGGCTTGAACGCTACCAGTACCGCTCCGACGACGGCCGGCAGCACTCCTGCCGCGAGTATTCCTACTCCTCCTCCGCAGCAGGCGCAACAATGGCTACAACGCATCCAGGTGCAGTTCCAAGCTCAGCAGCGGCAGCTACTGCATACGCAAAACCAAGAGACGCAGCAGCTTCGTCAACAGCATTTGAACCAGCAGCAACAGCTCTCCCAGCAGCAGCAACAGCAAGGAGTTGCCCCTGATCTGCGTCGTCAGCAGCTCCAGACTTTGCAGCAACAACACCAACTTGCACGTACTCGACTACAGCATCTACACAAGAGCAAGCAGCAGCAGTTGCAACGCAAACAGCAGCAATATCTGATGCAGAAGCAGCACCAGCTCCAACAGCAGCAGCAACAACAAGGTTCCATTGCAGCAACGCCAGCTACAGCGACCACTAGCGCTGTTCCATCCACAACTATGATGGCTACACCACAAGCTGGTGCCACGTCCGTCTCCATGTCTCTTCCCAATGCGACGACAGTGCAGACCACAGCTCCTACTGTCCCTACCACACAAGCAGCGGCGACACTTACGCCTACGCAGCGTGGAGTGAAGCCAGAGCAGCTTGCAGCTGCACACACGCAACAGGCAGCAATGCGCGAGATGCAGCGTGCTCAGAACACGTCCCAGTTGCTCGCCGACAGCGTGTTGAAGCACCAGCTCCCCAATGGCCCCACCGGGACCACTGCGTCGTCGACTCCTACGGTTTCTGCGACGGCTACGACGACCACAGCCACCACAACTGGGAACAGTAGCCAGACGTACGTGGAGAGGCTGAAGGAGATGAAGCAGAAGTACTGGGATGATCTGGTGATTGTGTACCGCGAGTTTGAGCGCATGGTGAAGCAGAAACCGGCCAATCAGCAGCAGGAGCGCATCAACACTTTCCTAGTGAACTTGAAGCGCATCATAGCGCTCCTGCAGCAGGACCCATCAAAGGTCACGAGCAGCAACAAGAACGACCTGGATCGAGTGGAAGCACACATTCATAAGCAGGTGCTGCCGATTCTAGAGCGTTTGAAGAACAAGACGCGCGCTGCGGCGGGGAACGGAACGAATGGAACGGCAGCAGCTCAACAGGAGCAGCTGAAGAAGACCCAAGAAGCTCAGCGGCTGGCACAGCTCCAAGAACAGCAGAAAAAGATGCAAGAACAGCAAAAAGCAGAGGCGCAGCGCAAGCTGCTTGAGGAGCAGAAGAAGAAGTTGCAACTCGAAGCTGCAGCAGCTGCAGCGGCCAAGAAACAGGAGCTGCTAGAGCAACAGCGCCAGCAGAAGCAGAAGCAGCTTCAGGCTCAACAAGCTCTCATGCAACAGCAGCAACAACAGCGGCAACAGTTGTTGGCCCAGCAGCAAGCTCAACTGAAGCAGAACCAAATGCGCATGAACGCAGCCGCGCAACAGCAGCCTGCAGCAGTATCCGGTGCTATTGGAGCCACTTCAGCTTCGATGCTGGCTGCAGGGAATGGCCTCGCCTCTGCAGCTGCGGCCAATGGGACTGGTGTGTCGCCTACCAGTCTTGGAGCTACGTTGCAGACTCCGATTGACGTGTCGGCTTCATCGTCTCCGGGAGAGACCAATACATCGAATGGTATGGGGTCATTGACCCCCGCGCAGTACCGAACGTTCAAGCTCCCAGAGGCACGCAAGCAACAGCTGACAGCTCAGCACGCCAAGTTACGCGAGCAGCAGCAAGAGCTGATCATGCAGCAAAGTCGAGCCAAGACGCCGTCGCACCAGGCGAAACTCGCGCACCAGGCGCAGCGTCTTGCGCAGATGATCAACAAAATCTCACAGCAATTGGTGCAGTGCAAGCTGGCGGAGGAATACGAGCAGTCCAAGAATATGGGCATGGCCCCGACAATATCGCAGCCAACGCTAGCGCAGCCCACGGCCACGACAACGGCGCTCAACAACACTACGACTGTAAAGCCGGAGATCGCCACTTCCACTACTACGCCTGCTGTGAACGGCATTACTGCCACGGCATCGGCCGCCGTGGCTCCTGGATTGACAGTACCGGATGCTGCTTCGAAGGCTGATACCGCAGCGGTGACAGCATTTTCTACTAGGGTGGACGAGAGCTTCAAGTCGGTGTTGCCCGACATGACAGGCCTGGGTGCGTCCGAGAAGCTGTTGACTGCCGTTGCCGCCTATGAGAAACACAAGCCGGAGGTGCTGAAGCGCGGCGCGTCACGGTTCTCGCGCATTGCTGTCATGATTGGAGCCAAGCTCAACACATCCTACGTGACTTCCTAGAAGAACTTCATCGAGCGTAGTCGAAGGCTGTTTCGTGCGAAATAACACCCTGCCCGTAAAAATGTCGGAGGTCCGGCATGCTGTGAAAGAATGGGAGGCGATGAGGACGTGGCAAGGAGGGCACGTCCAGGGAGACATCATCAAGCAATGCAAATGGAGGCGAAGCAGCACGTACAGGAGCAGATAGGGAAGCAAAATGTTTTGCTTTATTTATGACGTAACGCTGGTGTTGTTTGTGGTGTACATGATGCCTACGTCAGCTTGAGCTTACTGGTATCCTACTGCCCTGAATCGAGCTCTTCGAGTCAGTGCAGCCATGTCAGGCGGGATTTGAAGCGTTTCGGTGACATGTTTGTCCGAAGATCGTTCCGCAGCATTGTACCGCCATGGTGTGCGTATACTCCGCTGTTGAAAGTGCACTCTAAACAACCGTGGACAGTACTTACAAACCAGCGCTTGCTTGCCTGCCAGTGCCAAAGCAGCGTTTTGTGATGTAGATAACGATGTGATCTCGACATGACAAAATATTAATTAATATTGCTCAGAATTTGTGATCACGATGCGGCGAGTTTCGATTTCTCCATGACCGCTATCCTCTTTTTCTTTCATCGCTTTTAGTGTGCGGTTGCAATTTGGTGCGGCTCCAATGGAGCCGAATCCTCTGTTGTTTTGATGAAAGCAAACAACTGAGTTGCCGCGAAATCATTCAATCCAAATACCTTACATTAAGCAAAACAATGTTATAATCTGGAACCAGGAACTTGGTAGTTCTCAAGTCGATATAACCCACGAAGTACTGATGCGTGCTCCCCAGGTAACCTGCCACAGGTTATCTGTGCTCCTTGTGACTTTGACTTTGGTTGCTTCACGTCTCAGTTGAAGTTGCTTAAATAACAGCTGCTCTGTGTTTTGCACACGTATGCATGTGAAAACACCATTTCCGTCGGGCGGACCAAACTCGTGTTTGTCACACAACTTGATCCACTTACTCAGTTCAAGTCACATTTTGGCCGTGTGAAACAGTCGAATCGAGACTCTCAGTCGAAAAGCAGACGCCAAAGCGCAAGAAACAAGTCGGAGCCCCCTGAAGAGCTTCCGCTGTCCCTCGAGCCCCCGCAATCGCCTACAGATCTCCGCAGGCTCCTCGTACACCCTCAGTGCCAATTAAAGCTTTGAAAGCATTGGCCCGTGAGAAATCTTCATTGCCCGCTCCGTTCCTGTGCTGTTTTTCTCGCACACAAGAGGTCGAGTGGAATCTCAATCGTCCGCCGTCAACTGCAGCGCGTCTGGCTATTTGCAGCAACTTGCAAGCCGCTTGAGCGTAATCTCGAGGCTCTAGAGTTCATCCACCATGTCGACAATCATGGTGGAGCAACCCCGCCAATCAGGGATGGCTACACCCGCGGGCTCCAGCTCTGGAGTCAAGTCTCAGGCCCCGACTGCGAATGGGACCAAGGAGCCTGCATCCAACGCATCTCCTGAGCCCATGGACGTGGATATGGACCAGCGAGAAGTGGAGAACACATCAGCGAATAGTACTAACGTGGTGGCCAATGGAAAAACGAAAGCTGGCGGAGCGTCCACAGCTGCTGCGGATGCGACTATCAAGCGCAATGTGGAAAGCGCATCCGAGACGTCGAGGAAACTCGTGGAACAGGCCAAGCGCCGACTGCTGATCCAGATGCAGTTCGTCGAGAACGCGAGACGCAGAATCCTGGATGAGACACATCCAGACATGGCAGAGAGACTGCAAGTGCTCGTCGAGGAGCGCGACCGATTGCTGCGCTTGGCGAAGCAGCGGAGTGATTATTTCGAGCACGGAACAACCGTGATCTTTGACTACGAGTGTGACGAGGCCAACTCGGAGTACGAACTAAACTGCGAGAAGCTACGTCAGGATATGCTGGACGAGATCCACCACGAGATGGAGATCCTCCACGACCAGCGCAAAGGAGGCCACAGTCACGGTAAGGACTAGCGATATTTTTTTTGCTTCTGTTAGTCGGCTCTATTCATTTCTGGTGTTCAATTGGCAGCTCGAGCTACGACTCGCAAGACGCGCAGTACGCGTAATAAGACCGACTCGGACTCGGGCTTCGCGCTAGACACTGCGCAGAAGATCAAGAAGCGCGCTGGTGGCTACGTGTTTCAGCCGCTGGAGAACAAGTTGGGTCAGTTAGAGATTGACCATGACGTGCGGGAGCTCACGAGTGTTTATGAGGCAACGAAGAAGCGGCGTATGGAGTTCGACACCGGTACACGCCTATTTAATGTCTTCTCATGTTGTCGTTACGATCACTGATGAGGTGTTGCATGCTGTGCAGATCGTGAGGTCACCCCCGTGGCCAAGTATTACCGGAATAAGTTTTTATACCGAGACTGGATCTTTCAGGAGGGCGACGAGGTATATGTGCTCAACTATCCGGCGTCCAGTGAATATGCCGCAGTTATCTGCGGCATCACGTCCACAGAGCTCCTCGTTCTGTCGGAAAAGGGCAAATACTACCGCTTGGTCATCATGGACATCCGCCAGGGTCGAGTCGTGCTCACCACGCTGTCATCAGAGCAGGCTGCCTCCCGAGACGATCTCGGCGATGCAAATCCATAGACACACCGCCACAGTTGCAGGTGCCACGCTTGTTCTTGTCCCGCCTTGTGTCTTAATTTTGCTTATCCAACAATTACTTGAAACCAACGTTGCGGTGCCATTAAAGTCGCCTCGACGGGTTCAGATAAACTGTTATCTGTCAGCCAGCTACGCTCCTTACTTTCTATTCGGATCATAGACTGCATCTTAGCAACCTGTAGGCTACAGAACACGGCTACTGTCCCGTGGCAGCTTCCTTCGCTCGTTTGTCGGCGAGGTACTTGGCAGCCGCGGCCTTCTTCCTCTCCTCCTCGTCCTGCTTCTCGGCGTACATCTCGGGTACCTCGAGACCCACACGACGCGCAGAGGCGTTGACGATTTCCTGCCCTGTGAGCTTTTTCTCCAGACCAGCATCCAGCGCCCACAAATACTGAAGAATGACACACATAAAGAGACACTTGTCAGTTACTCTTGACTCAGATAATGGAATTGAAATGCACGTACGCGCTGCTCCTCGACGCCCTGTAGCAGCATCAGGTAGTCGCTGGCCTCGGCGCGGTACGTGCGCATTTTGGCACGGTCGTTTTCGTGCTGCCGCGTTCGGTACTGCAATAACAAAGTGCCATAGTGTCAGATAGTGCACGGACGATAGCACGGCGATTGACAGTATGTATTAATACCTGCGCAAGGATCTGCTGCGAAAACTTGCACTCACGGATGGTGTCCTGCGATCCACGCGAGCGCGCCACGCGCAGCAGCGAGCGCAGGTTCTTGAGCACGTCCGCCTTCGAGCCAATGCGCACACCTCTCGCCATAGTGGTGTTTGACGTCGAGCTTGAAACAAGAAATTGTGGTGTGGTAGACGTAATATTAAAAATGTGGTGAACATAATAAATGGTGTGGTGGACATTTCGCTCGGAAAGTTTTCGCCAATCGCGACGCTCGGGATCTGATTAGCACTGCAGCAATTTTGACTTCCCTCGCATTTCCAGACCCAACAGCACCCCCAGCCTTCATTATAAAAGCTGCAGCGACCCTCACGTAACGCTAGACTCCGTTAATCCTCAAACCATGGCAACTGGAACTACGACTCCTGCCACCAACGGCGCCAAGCCCACCACCACCAACGAAGGCACCACGACGATAGAGGAAGCGCTCGAGACTATCCGCCAGGGAGGGTTCGTAGTCGTCATGGACAACGAAGACCGCGAGAATGAGGGCGATGTAATCGCTGCTGCCGAGTTCGCTACCGAGGAGCGTGTCGCCTTCATGTTGCGCCACTCGACGGGCATCGTGTGCGTGTCAGCTCTACCTCCTCGTCTCGACGAGCTGCAGCTGCCTTTAATGGTGGAGAACAACACGGAGGCTCACAAATGCAAGTTTGTCATCACCGTCGACCTGAAGGAGGGAAACTCTACGGGCGTCTCAACTGCTGACCGGTCACGCACGATCCGTGCGCTGGCAGACGCGAAGACCTGTCCTGCAGCATTCAACCGACCTGGTCACATTTTCCCGTTGTTGGCACAGGAAGGTGGCGTGATGGTGCGTGCTGGCCATACGGAGGCTGCGATTGACCTTGCAAGATTGGCTGGAGTCAAACCTGTGGGGTATTTGTGCGAGATTATGGGAGACGATGGTCGTATGCTGCGTCGCCCGCAGCTTCAGGAATTCTCCAGGACCCACAACCTGCCACTTGTCACGATCTCGGACTTAATTCGCTACCGTGCCCGCACTGAGACGCTTGTGCAGCGAACGGAGGCCAAGGCGACCAAGATCTCCACTCCTTTCGGTGAATTCTCGTCGCTGGAATACAAGTCGCTTGTCCAGGAGGACCAGGCGTATCACGCACTTGTGTTCGGCGACGTGAACGGCCAGAAAAATGTGCCTGTGTTCCTGGTGGAAGATGGATTCGAAGCTGGCTTGCAGGCGCAGTGGGCTCAGATGTTCGTAGCTAAACATGGGAGCGGTGCGCTCGTCTACATCCATGGCTCAGCGCAGCTCCTGCAGATAAGTGGCGAGCTGATGGCGCGCCAGAGTATCTTTGGAATGGCGATGCAGGTCGTGCGCGACCTGAAAGTTGCCTCGGTGCGTCTAGTAACGGCGGCGGAGTCGAGTCTGGACATGAATGGCTTTGGCATTGAGATTGCCCGCAGCGAACGTCTTGCAACATCGGCGTAAGCGTGGAAAAATAGATTTCAGATTTTTGGCAAAGACACATCTGATAGACTGGTTGCAATGAAGTAGAGAATTATGTTGAAAGTGTCATCCTGGCAGGATGATCCTGCTCAGCATCCACCGTGGGTTTGATGGTCATCACTTCCGTATCGGTACGTGAACAGCATGGGCTCCACGTTGCTGTTTGCGTCAACGGCAACAGCCACGTCACTCCGTGTTGCTCATTGGTCCGATACAGGACGATTTCTACCAATCGCATACTGCCTTTTACAAAAAATATGATTTGCAAACGGCATATTTGAATTTCCTTCGAATCGCTTCAAATGAACTTCCAAATCACATACGTCTTTCACACAGCATATTTGTATTTCCAGCAATCTCTTCCGTGTCACGCCGGATTACGATTGCAACGTCAGTCATCCACCGATGGCATTGTTACATCGGCCTCTTCCAGCTTAAGTTTTCATCCCCCACCATGGCCACTGGCACCACCTCGAACGGCGTGACCTTCGCCAAGAACGCCGGCACAACCTCCATCGAGGAAGCGCTGGACACCATCCGCAAGGGCGGCTTCGTAGTCGTCATGGACAACGAGGACCGCGAGAACGAGGGCGACCTCATCGCCGCCGCCGAATTCGCCACAGAGGAGCGCGTCGCCTTCATGCTGCGCCACTCGACGGGTATCGTGTGCGTCCCTGCGCTCGCTGACCGCATCGACGAGCTGCAGCTTCCACTTATGGTGGAGAACAACACGGAGGTACACAAGTGCAAGTTCACGGTGACTGTGGATCTCAAGGAGGGCAATTCAACGGGCGTCTCGGCTGCTGACAGAGCACGTACGATCCGCGCGTTGGCTGACCCCGAAGTGGGTCCTACAGCGTTCAACCGCCCCGGCCACATCTTCCCTTTACTGGCTCAGAACGGAGGCGTCATGGTGCGTGCTGGCCACACGGAAGCCGCCACGGACCTCGCACGCCTGGCTGGTGTCAAACCCGTGGGCTACATCTGTGAGATGAACGACGAGAATGGACGGATGCTGCGTCGTCCACAGCTGCAAGAATTCTCCAAGAAGTTCGACGTGCCATTGATCACCATTTCCGATCTGATTCGCTATCGCTCGCGAACGGAGACGTTGGTGCAACGCATGGAAGAGCAGAGTAATGTCACTACTCCGCTCGGAGAGTTTAACAGTGTAGCGTACAAGTCATTGGTACAGGAGAACCAGACGTACCACGCGCTTGTGTATGGCGATGTGGCTGGCAAGGACGTCCCAGTGTTCCTGGTCGAAGACGGATTCGATGCCAGCCTGCAGGCGCAGTGGGCGCAGAAGTTTGTAGCTACGCACGGCTACGGCGCCTTGATCTACCTCCACGGCTCGGAGCAGCTCCTGCAGATTAGTGGAGAGCTCATGGCTCGTCAGAGCATTTTCGGTATGGCGATGCAGATCGCACGCGACTTGAAGGTGGGATCCGTTCGGTTGCTGTCGACGACGGAGGCGAGCTTCGACCCTCATGGCTTCGGTGTTGAGATCTCGGGCACTGAATACCTTCCTACATCAGCGTAGATCGATGGATAGGACCATGATTTGATAGGGAAAAAAACCCAATGACGCTGTATAGCACTTGCGTTTAAAGACTTACAGGTACGAAGGAAAGACATTGTACAAAGCGTGCATGTTTTGGTTGTGCTAAAAAGAAGAACGTTCTACAAGCATCGAGCTTCTAGTGTTGAGCATGTCAGCAACCTCTCTAAATTAGAGTGAATTCTCTAATCACCTCGAAATTAGAGTGCTTAGAGACTCTAATTCACTCAATTACGGGGAACCTGGCGGTACGCCTTTTGCTTGGAACGGGAGCGCACGAATAACAGGTAGCCACCCACTGCTGCAACGGGGAGAATGTACCACGCGAACAGCGTGACAGGTGGGGCACTGGCACCTTGGAGACCGTCCTTGGGCTTCGTCTTCGTATCGGCAACAAGGTCCAGAGTGTTCGCTGCGTTCTTGATGCCTAGCTCCGCATCCTTCTGGCGGTATTCGTACCCACCTTCGGGCTCTACAGGGGTCGGGCCCGTTGCCTTCGGCTTCGATCCTTCCACAACAGCAGTCACTTTAGGAGCCTCCGTCTCTTCCTGCTTGGCAGCAGTCACTTTAGGAGCCTCAGTCACCTTGCGCAGAGCTGCAGCTGTGGTCATTGGGGCAGTCACCGCAACCTTAACCAGAGGAACGCTCACGTCACGGTAACCGTAGGTCCTGCTCATCCACTTGTCCACTTCCACCAGTTCCCACGCGTCTTCAGTGCCACAGGTAGGACAAATCTCGGGCTTGGGCCAAATAGGATGATGCAGACGCTTGTTGACAGAGTTGTGCTGTTCCCATAGCCAGCGACGCAGCGCTAGAGGCTTGTCCTCCGCGTCCTTGATCTTCTTCACTGCTTCAATCGTGTTCTCCTTCAAGAAGTGGTCTCGACAGTTCACACAACCAAAGAAATGCTTCATAAAGCGACGGATTGATGCCACTACAGACACCATAAGCTCAGCACTCCGTGTCCCCGTCTCAGGCGGATTCATCGTCAACATGTGGAACATGTTCCATTGGCCGCACGTATACAACGCACACGCGCGATATGTGGCTCCTTGACCCAGGAACAAACTGTCCAGCCGCTGCCACTCGGGAACGGTAATACCGGTAAAGTCATAGCGTTCTTCTTCTGCCTTAAAGGCGGCAACAGAGCCCTCCTGCCACTCCTTCAAGATGGCATCCCACGTGTCAAAGTCCAGCAGCTCCTTCGCCTTCACCTTCTCGTACAAAGGTCGGATAACCTTCCGGTTGATTACGCCCGGGAATGTCTCCGACACCATCTTCAGCCATCCTTTCAGAGCATCAAACTCCTCGTCGTCCATAACGTCGCTGGCCATAAACGCGCCCTGCTTGAGGCCGAACACGAAGGCAGAAGCGGCGTCCTGGATACGTGTGGTCTGGTTCATCGGGAGCGTCGACTCCTCCCAAATGGCCGGCTTCGGGGTCTCCGTAATCTTGGGTGGTTCTTTTCCTTTGGATGCATCCTTGGCTTCGACAGCCTTCTTCTCCTCCTTCTTCTTCTTTTCTTCTTCCTTAGCTTTCTCCTCCGGCGACTCGTACCCAGGCGGCCAGGTGCCTGTCTCGTTGAAGGCAGCCTCAGCGAATACGCTGTTGACATAATCCTTCACTTCCTGTACAGTGTGAGTACCGATGATCCGCTTGTTCTCCTTCTTGGGGTTCTTCTTGTCAAAGTTGAGTGTCATCAGCGTCGGGAAGCCCGTGATGCCCACGCGGCGGCACTTGACGTGGTCCATGCAGCTCAGAGCTCCTACATAAATGTTGCCCTTCTCCTTGTAGTAGGCCGCCAGCTCGAAGTAGGCGGGAGCAAAGTGCTTGCAGTGCGGGCAGCTGTGTTCACAACCGGTAAAAAAACGTCGTAACTCGGTCAGTTCTCGCTGCATTTCGACGCAAAAGCCTCGGTTAGAAAGCTCGTTGAGTGGTATTTACGTACAAAGGGTGGTAGAAGTCGACGATCCATGGCTTGTCCGTCTTGGTCATGTGCTCGTCCCAGTTCTTGTCCGTCAGGTAAGTGACGTTGGGGTGGCCCTCGGGGAAGAGCGGCTCGCCCTTGTCCTTGGGGTCGACAGCCGCGCCCGAGACGGAACCAGGCAACGCCAGCAGCGCCGCGGCCAACGCCAACGTCCACAGCAGCTGCATTCTACCGGTCAGAGGAGAGCGCTTGAACTGCCAAGTGGAAGAGTGACACGGGGAAATCGAGGAGCTCTCCGCCCAGATGCGTTGGAGGTGATGGAGGTCTGGAGTAACAAATTTTGTATTGGAATGAGCCGGATAATGGGCGATTAATGTCTGGCGAATAATTGATGAGAGGTGAGCTGGCTAGTTTGATGTGGTGTACACACACGTGGCTTGAACAGCTGGGGATGTGATCGAGGAGATTTGACTTCGATAGCGTCGGCCTTGGGAACTGATGTATGCTTCTTAGAAGATGCACTTAGTCTGTATGACCTCAACCACACACACTTAGAAGGAAAAAAGGAAAGTAAGATTAAATTGTTAACACCGTTGCTTCTGAGCTCCAACATTCTTCTTAAGCGGGCTTGACCAGCTTCTCAAGCTGATCCCCACTTCACTTGACTTAAGTATGCTCCGAAGTACCGTAGCGCTTATCTCCATACGCAGAGTCCCATAGCATGTAGATCTTCAACTACACCAACTGCCGAACTCGGTCAATATAGTGCACCGGCACTTGTCGTGCTTCATCAATATGCATTCCAACACGCCTCCCTCGAAGCACAACCTTCGGCAATCACAATGCACTTCGCTGAGCGACGTCCTTCACTTGGCATTGCCGATGCCAACGAGTTCCAGCAGAAACTTCAAGCGGTTGTTGTCCAATGGTTTGGTGAACACATCTGCGGGGTTCTCGTTGCCTTTCACCTTATGCAATTCAATCGCTCCTTTTTGCACTTGTTATCGTACGAAATGCCATCGAAGTTCGATGTGTCTTGTACGGCGACTGTAAGTTGGATTGGTTGCCAAGACATGCGCAGCCTGGTTGTCAATCCCAAGCCTTAGATCCACTGTTCGCTGAGGCATCACTTCTTGCAAGATGTTGCTAGCCACCGCAGCCTCCATAGTCGCCTCACATGCGGCAACGTACTCGGCTTCTGCCGTTGAGAGTGCCACGATTGACTGCCGTCGTTGGGTGGCTACTTTTTTAACTTCCGTGCTTTTTCTTTTAGAAATCAACAAAAATACAGTACTTTGTTTTAGAAATGGGTCCATAAATTGTCATTTTCTAAAAAAAGTTAAATATTATAATAAGATAAACTTCCTTGCGTTCATGACCAAGCGCAAGCAGCCAGAGGCGGCGACGGCGTCCACTGACAAGCCATCGAAGCAGCTAAAGAAGTACAAGAAGATCCCAAAGAAGCAGCGCGTGGGAAACTTTAGGAGGTGCGTACCAGTCGCCCATTCTCGAGTCATTTCTACGTATCCGCTGACATCTTGTTGACACAGTTACTACACGTATCGACTGGGTCAGAAGCACCAGGGCGAACTGGAGGACGATCCGCGTCTCGCTGCACTGGACAGGAGCTGGTTTGAGGGCAAGCGCGGTCTAGACATTGGCTGTAACTCGGGAGAGTTGACAATTACCATCGCTAAACGACTGGAGCCAAGTTATCTGCTCGGGGTGGATGTGGACCCACAGCTAATTTCCAGAGCTAGAGGAAACTTGAAGGACATTCTACGACAGGAACAGATCGAGAAAGCTTTTAGTGAGATCCCGGCGGTTAAAGCCCCCGCAAAGAGTGAGGAGGGGGCTGCAGCGTCTCCGGCAGACGATGAAGAAAAGGAGGCTGTGAAGGTTGGAGAAGACGGTAGCAAGAAGACAAGTGATGGGGACGCGTTTGCCAACGAAATGCCGCTATCTTTCAAGCTGTGGAAGCCATCGATGCATTCGCAAGCTGCTGTACCTCGTGCTATTGGCAAGGCAACTGTCGGGTACGTTAGTTTTGTGATGATCTTTGGTGGGAGCTTTGCCGTTGCTATTATAATGAGTTCTTCGTGATGATTATGCAGCTCTAAGTTCCCGCTGAACGTAGTTTTCAAGCGAGAAGATATTGTGTCAGATGCTCATGCCGGCAAGGGCTACGACTTCATCACGTGGTACGTTCAATTCATGTTCAAGAGGTCAACGAGATGGGCGTGCTAATGTGTTGTGCTTGCAGCTTTAGTGTTACAAAATGGATCCATCTTTTCCACGGCGACGAAGGCATCAAGAATGTGTTTGCAAAGATTTACGAGCTGCTGGCGCCTGGTGGTCGCCTCATCCTCGAGCCGCAGCCGTGGAAATCATATCACAAGCGGAAGTTCACGTCTGAAGTCACTGCGGCAAACTACCCCAAGATCCAGCTACGACCGAAGGATTTTCCCAAGCATCTCGTGGAATCCGTCGGCTTTCGTAGCTGTGAGTTTCTAGAAATCTGCCAAACATCCGCTAAGGGTTTTCGGAGACCAGTCTACGTTGCTCAGAAATAAGCTAGAGCGCACCACAATATACCTACAAGGTCGTTTCATCACTTACCACTCGTTTTGTCTTCGTGCATGCGTCTATTAAGACTTGCCCAAGGCTGTTGCCACAAGGGACTTAAGAATGGTCTACCCGTGACCAGCAGCGAAGGCGAATTACCTGCCATACCGCAGTAGTCTTCCGTTCGATAGCCTCAAAGGCACCAACTTGAGTCCCTGGCGATGCTTGACTACAGCTCCCCGATGTCGCACAAGTCTCAGAATCCACCTCTCCGTTCTTGAGCTATAACGTAGCATCACCAAACACCATTAAATCAGTAACAACGCATCGCTGCGAACAGTTTTGAACAGCAGGTCCCGTACCCTTCCGGATGATCGCTGCTGCTTGTCCTCTCGGCGCGCCACCTCCAACTCCTCCTTGACCCAGCGTCGGTACCGAGCCCTTGTGTTTCTTCCACATCTTGACTCGTTTAAACATCGGCGCGTGTTTCAACGTGCACTTTATCGACAAGAGCAACAGCAAATAACAGCGACGCCACTCGGAAGGTTAAGGCAACTAACCACTGCAGAGCAGCAATGATTAGGGAGATCCTATCCTACTACAATACAAATGGCAATATCATGTTGTAAAGGATATATATCTGGGAACACGATGAAGAGGATCTGGCTGCCGCGCAGATAGACCTGCTCCACATGGCTGGTGTTGCCATTGATGTCGGTGCGCACGGCGTCCTTCATGACGCAGTTCATGTTGTCCTCAGTCTCGTCCAGCAGCCCGCGGTATGTTTCGCCCGTCTTCATCTCGATGGACACGATCGTGCCTTCGCCGTCGTGCAGCAGGATCGTCGGGATGCCTACGCCGCGCTTGCCCGTCACCGCCATCACGAAGAGTTCTGTTCAAATACTATAGTACTGCGCAGTGTGACAACATTTCGGATAGCACTGAACCGACTAAGTACGAATAAAGAGTCCAACCAATCAAAGCACTACTAAATCTAATTTAGAAGTGAATTTGAGCGAATTAAAAACGAGGAAGATGGACAGTAAATTGCCGCTAACTTATCGCACGTTTTATTATAGGGCCATCTTCAAAGCCTAGCACTACCAGACACCAAAGCACGCGAATTAGAGCCACCAGCGACTGCACGCCAGTAACATCGAGACTTGAGCAGCAGAGAGTAGGAAGAGTAGGAGCGACCCCTCGGCTGGAAGACGCCGCTTAACGGTACGACTTCTGGAAGCGAGCGCGGGCGCTGGCACCACCGAACTTCTTGGCCTCGCAGCGACGGGGGTCGGCGACCAGGAGGGTACGGTCGTAGGCGAGCAGGATGTCCTTAATCTCCTTCTTGGAGGCCTCGTCCACGTCTGTACAGCAGCAGAAACAACGGAAAATGTCAAAGCCTGCTCGTCACTCACCACAGCGTCCAGTGACCGCACGAACTTACACTTCTGGTAGTAGGCGACGATGGCCTTGGCGATGGCCTGACGGATCGCGTAGATCTGAGCGGTGTGACCACCACCCTTCACGCGGATACGGATGTCCACCTGAAGTTGATCATTGTCAAAAGGGACACAACACGTCAGCGCACCATATCGATCGTCAGGTAGGGAGGGGGAGTGCAAGCAAGTTGCGACAGCATGGTATTTACACAACGGTAAACAGAGCATGCACACAGATTGTTTGGGTGGTGCGATGACTTTTCACAGCAAAGCGTGTGCGTTGTGGTGGGTGGACACTCAAGGCCAGAGCAGCAAAGGCTGTAGGCGGTCCGAGGGGTGGCTTACGAGGTTAGCGTAGCGCGCACCCCGTTTGTGTTTATGGGTTGACGGAAGAGAAGACACCGAAGCCGAATCGGGTCGTCGTCACGTCCATCCGTCCATGTGGATACCAAAGCTATCGCGCGTAGCCCGCAACTCGATTGGGAAGTGGAAAATCATCGTACGTTGGCGAAACGCTGCTGGCCCAGCAGGAGCACGGGCTCGTAGGTCTTGACGCGCAGGATCTCGGGCTCCACGAGCTCAATGGGCGTGCCGTTAACCTTGATAAGGCCGTGGCCGCGCTTGCAGTAAGCGACAGCCGTAGCGTTCTTCTTGCGGCCGAAGACCTGCACCGATTCAATCTTGCCCTCCATTTCTGATGCCTGTGCGAAAATTAGCAAATGCTGGCACCGTGTGAGCTCCCCAGCCATGCAATGCGCACACCAACCAATCCCCCGACAGTATTTCCACCAATCCACATAAAAAAATTGTCTTCATTGGATAAAAAGTGGAGGAACTGTATGACGTATGCCGTTTGGAAGGTACATCACCGCTACACCAGTGAACCACTCGCACAAGGCATCTACTGACAGGAGCATTGCACCACAGCAACCATGCGCCCGCTTACCGACGATGAGATGACGACGGTGTTCGAGAAGATCAGCAAGTACATCGGCCGAAACGTGCAGCACCTGGTGACGCGGCCCGATGACAAGTACTGCTTCCGCCTGCACGGCAACATCGTGTACTACTGCAGCGAGAAACTCATGCGCCAGTCCACTAACGTTGGCACGGACGAGCTGCTGAGCATTGGTACGGCCGTGGGCAAGCTCACGAAGACCAAGAAGTTCCACCTGCGCATCACCTTCCTGGACTACCTAGCTCAGTATGCCAAGTACAAGGTCTGGATCAAGCCCAACTCGGAGATGTCCTTCCTGTATGGTAACAACGTCGTCAAGTCTGGTCTTGGTCGTATCACGGAGGGTACCCCGCAGTACGCCGGCGTCGTCGTCTATAGCATGAACGACATCCCGCTGGGCTTTGGCATTGCCGCGCAGGCAACAGAGCTATGCAAAGACCTGGAGCCCACGGCCTACGTGGTGCTTCACCAAGCAGACATCGGCGAGTACCTCCGCGTCGAAGATGAAATGTTTTAAAGAAGCTCCGCGGCATGGGGCGGGTCTCCTGTTAGTTAGGCTCCGTTCGCCATCTACATATATAATAGACTTTTCAAGCTTGTTTGTGCTTCCACAAAGATTAGTTCTTGTTCGTGCAAAGTGGTGTAGTATAGTACCTGTATACTCTATTGCTTCTGGTTGCAGTGATCACTCGTCCAGCATGGCCTTCATGGTGCTCTGGATCTGCTCGTAGACGGCAAAAATGATGGCACCAGTGGGCATCACCTTGAGAATGTTCGCAGACAAGCCCTTGAACAAACCGATGTAGCCTTCGTGGCGGATGATCTTCACTGTGCAGTCCCACGTGCCTGTGTACTTGTTCGCCGAAGGCCCTCCTTGCTGAAGCCGAGCTTTAATCACCTGGTACGGGTACGTAGCAGTGGATGCAATGGACTGCGCCACCGCACCCATCATCAGGGTAGGGATCACGTCCATCTCGGGGCTCCAGTGCATCTGGTACAGACCCTTGAGGCGCTCGTACGCAACAAATTTGATCGCTCCGTTGGTGGTGAGGAACAGCGCAGGTATCATGCCTTTATACAGTGCTGAAACACCTTCTTCTGCTACAATCCGCCGACAAGCATCTACACAGTAGTAAACCAATCACACAGTTAGGCTCATAGCTCACCAGCAAAGTCCATCCTTGCCACCACAATCGTGTGACGCACCTGATACGCTTCGATAGGGTATATTCTCGACCAATTTCTTCGCTGCGTCCTTCTCGGTTACACTTGCTTGCAGTCGTTTATTGCTTTGCACTTGCATGCGGATCTTGATGAGCCAAATGGGGTTCGTCAGGGGCACGCAGATCATTCCGGCCTCAATGCCCGAGAAGAAGTGCTGCCACGATCCCTGGATCCATCCTTCGTCCGCCATGCGAGCGTAGCGCTCCTTGGCGTTCTGGTACACGAGCATATAAATGCCCCACGATAGCGTTGCACCGTACAGCGCTGGGCTCATGCCGCGGAACAGCGCGCGCACTCCCTCTTCCGCCACGATAGAGCGGAGCGCGTGTCCCAGCGAGCGATAGGCGTGCGCGGACTTCTCGTGCACTTGGTAGCGCACCTTCACCAGGTCCAGCGGGTACAGCAGCACCGTGGACACGGCGCCGGCACCCAATCCCGCAGTCGTGTTGATCACGCTGCGCCATTGATCCTCGGTCAGCATTTCCTTGAGCGTCATTGTCGTTGTCACGGAGACTGGGAACTGAGTCTGAGGACGACCTTGACGGCCAACGAAAACACTTAAACGTATGTGATTAGACGAGTTCAGATATGTGTTTGCAGAGGTTCAACTTTATCAAGCGGAGTGATGGTCACTTTGCAATCCGCGCGCAGAATTGCCTTCAACACGAGGATGAAGCCGACGAGGAAGCGCAGAGACCGCGGCGTGCAGTTCATCAGCAGCAACTTGGAGCTGCTGGGATTCGGAACACGTCGAGACGCGTTGGTGCAGGCCGTCAAGGAGCTTTTTGAGAATGGTACGCTTGTTAGTATATGGACACCTTGAAGCAAGAATTTACCAAGAGAAACTTTGTACAATACCAGCACTAGACGCGACGCAGGCGTTGGGCTCTGACCTATCATGGGATGACGCGCCGCTCGAGTTGCTGCGTGTCAACGTGAAATGGAATGAAGATACGGGCAACATTGACATCGTGTGCGCCGATACCGGCTCGGGCATACTCGCGCACCAGGTTAAAATGCTGTGCTGTAGCGCCTTTGAGACGACAAAGACCATTGCAGAGGGTGGAGGAGGGTGCACTAGTGGAAAATATGGTGTGTGCCTACTGGCTGAATGGGGTTGCAGAGGCTCAATTTGTGGCGTTTCGATGGTACAGGTGTTGGGCTGAAGGCGGCGATGCTGTACAGTCAGATACATGCGAACGATGCATGTTTGAAGATCACGACGACCTCAAAGTCTGATGGGATTTTACACGTGCAGCTCCGCATTGACCCTGACTCCGAGGAAACGGCAGTTGTGAAGAAAGTGGCCCACTTCGTCGTGGATGAAAACCATCAGCACTTTTCCGGTACGGAGGTGCGGCTATCTATCCCTTGTCCAGAAGATATAATGGAGGTTGAGAGCGCTGCAGATACGTTAGCACTGTACTTCCAGACTCTACGGTACACCGCTCCCCCGTTTGTTAGTGTGCAGTTCAACTTTGAAGTTGGAGAGATCAGCACCAGCGTCGAGTTTCAGCACAAAGATGAACCGATCGACCGCTTCGCAGCAGACCTGGGAGCCAATGCGGATGATATACTGTACGCGGTCCACGACGAAGAATTAGTCTCCGTCAGTTGCGCTGCGATGATGCTTGGGGATATGGACCCTAGTGGCCAGAGCGACATCGAGATCTGTCTGCTTCGCTACGCAAACCACGCTCCACTGATCAACGGTGAAGATTTCTTCCTCTGCGGTATCACAAAGGGGGTCAGCTCTTGGAAGGTTTGGAAGAAATTCGGCCTCCGCTGTAAACGCACAGACTCGCACCTCGTAAACCAACTTGTTGCATCGCCTTTGAGAGCATCAACCGGGCGGAAGATCGAAGACGCCGACGGACCGACTCGCCTCGTCTTGGCAATCGACGTATGCGTCGCTGGGTCTGCTGTCAATAGTGGCATCAAGTACGCCACTTTGAAGAAGAGCACGCTCGACGCATGCTACACCAACAGTGTGCAGACTTGCTGTCGGTCCATCCTGCATCAACTCGCAGAAGCTGGACGACTGAGCACGCCACGGCAACAGCAAGATCACGATATCATCGAGAATTTTGCGCCACTGATCGCTAAATCCCTTGCAGCAATTGTGAAGCAATCACAAGCGGATCAAACCAGTGATACTGGGTCACCGCAGCACGATAGCAGTCCGCAAGACCACTTCAACGAGGAGCTCATCCTGCAAGAGCTTCAAGGCGTCTTACGAAATTGGTAAAACGCATACTAATATAGATTATCAGAGGTTGGGCGAGCGAGGATTGTTGGCCACACCATCAAGAACGACCAGAGAGCAGAGGAAGTATGTCGGCTATTGGAGCGCTGCGCGAGCTGGAGAAGGACAAGAAGGGACCGAACAACGCCGGTCTGAAGGTGCGTGCGTCGCAGTGGAGCTGCAGCTGGATCATCCTCCTTTGGTCTAGATGCTGTGTGACAACAACGTGCTGAACGTTGTTTGTTGTGATTTTTGCAGGAACTGTTCCTGAACCTGCCGACCCGTATTCGCCAGTCTGGCCCCGTTAAGGGCGGAATTAACTTCGCTGTGAAGGTATGTTGATGCTGCTAAGTTTTGTACTCCCGATAAGCAGTCGTGAACGTGACGTCTGACGTTGTTTTTGTTCTCGTTGCGGTGATACAGAGCTGGAAGACCTCGGGCCGATGGCTGTGGGTCCTCTCGACGACGCTGTTGGTGACGCTGGTGCCTCTCAGCATTGAGGTTCGTGCGTAGATGCCAAAACTAGCACATGCTATGGTGAAGAAGTTGTAGGTGTGGCCTCTCTGATGATGTATTGACAATGGTGCTGCTGCTTTTTGTCATCTTCAGATGCTGCGTGAGGAGCAGACGAACGAGGTGGTGAAGGAGCTGGTGAGCAAGGGATTCAGCTACAACCAGATCCAAGGCATGGGCTACATGGTGTCGCAGCCGCAGAGCACGCTGTCGACGCCTGCCGAGGGTGCCGCCCAGTAATTTGACAGCTAGTTTCTTATCTTCGACAGCGACAAGCTGCACGCAGACGCGACGACGAAGGTTTCACTGCGACGGCTGGCGCGTTAGCTGTACAATTCGCTGTGGTCTACATTGCCTGGTCCACGGGAGGATACAACGAGGACTGGGACGACTGGAGACTGCTAATGCATCTGGTAAAGAATGTCGTGTTGCAGGAGACTCAAATGAACGAAACATAGCATTCGCCGTCGCCAAAGAGATTAGACTCTCGGCCATTCTACCTAATCGATCTCAGCCGATCTCGTTCCGCAACCGCTGCTGCAGCCTTCTGTGTCTGCAGTCAGTTCTAGTCGCTTTTCTTCTGGCTCTTGATCATTACCATGCCGATGAATGTGGCTGCGCCGCTGAAGAGCAGCACAAGCAGTACAGCTGGGATGCTGATAGCGTAGTGGTACGGCAGGAAGAACTGCCGAATCGGGTGGTCCTCATCAATGAACGGCTGCGTCGATCACACAGGGATGATATAGGCGTAAGTTAGGAGCTGTGGCCCATAGTACTATTGCTCTTGCAACCGTAGAGGCAAACCGTAGCGAGGAGGCTGAACTTACAGTGAGGAGCACCCAGATGCTGTAGTACACGTAGACAATGACGCTAATGGCCAGCAGCACGAGGCCGACAGCCTTGTCCGACGCTCCCTAGCGTATTCAATACAGCACACAGCAGACAAGTTAATGGACAACGAGCGGGTAGCTTACAGAGAGGGGGGGGAGAGCTCTTGCCCCGCGTACCATGATGCAGTATAGTGCCGACATGATGGACCGTGGTTCAGAAAGAGAGGTGCAACTGTTCAAAAAGATTAAGCTGAATTGAATTGATAATTCCGGAGCT
>QOKR01000735.1:0-24258 GCA_016880985.1 Phytophthora idaei
ATCAAACCAAATGTACATGTTTTGCATTATTTAATACTCGCTAGTTGCACCAATGGACTGCGGCGGCCAACAGGCCCGACCACCCCGTTTCTTAACCGCCCGCCCACCCCCGCCCGCCACGTCCGCACTCATCGCCACAGCACTCGCCACCCGCCCGTCCGCCGCCTCTAGCCGCTTCCTCCATCCACCGCCTCCTGCCGCTGCACTCCCCCCCCCCCCTCGCCGCCGCGCCTCCTCTTGCTACTTTTTTAGAAGTGTAAATTTTCAATGTGGCCCACAACATCTAATGCATAAATTAATATATTTGTTTTGAGAGTTACCGATTCGTGATGTACCATAGTTTTGGCACAGCTCGGATGTGTCCTCTAGTCGGATATTTTATGGTATGGATATACTTCGCCGGTTGAGCACTGATCATGCAGAGAGAAGGCAACATAGGAGACTATAGAAACAAACTTTAATGCACCTCATCATGAAACGAAACCAACATTGGAGGCGGTCGTGCACTGTCCTCTTCTTCTCACAACTCCACTGTGTGTCGCAACATTGACAGCTTTAAGGTGCATTGCTTTCAGCAATGCAGTTGATGTAAAATTTATACCGAAGAACGAATCGATAGTCACCTTATTACCCCCGGAGTAGAGGCTTCACACACTCGGCATTCTTCACACTCCAGATTTCTTTAGGTATATACAACCTGCAGACCAGGAGCTACAATATATGTCTGACTCAGACATATATTGTAGTGTCAGACTCTGACGGGCGCAGTTAATTGCTCGTTGACTCACGTTGTGACAGGATAAAACGAAGAACCGAAGCATATCACTTCGATGGTTCGCTATTATATATACCGAGTGCTTTTGAGACCATTAGGCCGTCAAAACTGTCCACGTGCTGCCTAAGATCGAAGTGTGAGGCAAGCACCGACGCTCTCTTTTTTCATAAGTAATCCTTCCTTTCGCTGGTTTGGTAGACCTTGATCTTGTTTGAGTGCACCTGCGTCCAGTATCCGATGAGGTCGGGCTGTCCTCACGCACCAAAGAAATCGACGCCATCTGAACTGCCGTCGACGAAGTGGCCGGAGGACTTGTTGGTCGTGGCTGGCCACTCCTCAATTTACATCAAATCGCCCACAGCCCGTTCATCGCAGACATGGCCATCGAAGAAGAGAGCTCACTCGATCTCACCCGGACCTTCGGGCTCAATGCACTAGCTGCGTTAGCCACCGTTCTTGGCGGCTGTGTTATCTTCAGCAACAAACTACTGCAGCTCGCCAGCCCCATGTTCATGGCTGTGTTGCTTAGTGTCTCCGGTGGAATCACACTCTTCCAGGCACTCGTAGTGCTGTTCGCGAACTCGTTCAAGGAGTTCAACGACGCCTTCAGTCTCGATGATAGTGAGAAAGGTTCAAGTGAAGATGACGATGACCAGGGCACCGCGTGGCTGGCGGCCACTGGGTGCTTCGGTGGCGGCATCCTCGTGAGCTACTTCGTCGACTACATCGTTCAAAAGCTCACCCCGGGCCAGAACATGAACGGCACGACGCGGATGCAGCCCGAGCGCTTGTCCTTTGAAGAAGGCACGTTCGAAGTCAAGCCGCCCGTGGAGCTTGTCCAGAACCAGGGAAGCGACGTGTTCATTAAGATGGACGAAGCCGCCAAGGAGAAGCTGCAACGTATGGGCGTCCTCAGTGCCATAGCTGTGGGGATCCACAACATCCCGGAGGGGATCGCCACCTTCGTGGCCTCCTCTGAGCACGCGTGGGTCGGTCTGTCGCTGGCGATCGGTGTCGCTCTACACAACATCGCGGAGGGCATCGCCGTTGCTACACCGATCTACTTTGCGACGGGTAGCACGTGCCGTGGTTTGCTTTGGTGCTTCTTGTCGGCCGTCGCACAACACATCGGTGGCCTCATCGCGTTCGCGTCACTAGGCATGGACGCCGACAATGAAACACAGGGCGTGCTCTACGGCCTGTGTGCCGGTATGCTGTGCGGTATCAGCATGAAAGAGATCATCCCGACCGCGTACATGTACGCTAACGGCCGGATGCACCTCGTGTCGGCCGGTACATTGTGCGGCATGTTCCTTATGTCCTCCGGCCTCATTTTCTTCAAGTACATTGGCGTCTAAGCGCCGTCCGCTCCTCCAAGCGTAGAGGACGAGTTATAGTAAACCGGTTAGCTGTGTGTATGTGGAATGCTATCTAGTAAACTGTTCATTTTTCAGTCTCCATTCATCGATTTTGCCTGTGAACTTTAGTGTTTGCCACCATGAGCTCGAGCACCCAACGACTCGAGCACTTAGCAACAGAAAGCCAGCGTAGAGTATGGTGCTTGCTCGGTCGTGGCTGGAGGTTGGCTTGGAGTGGTACTTGCCAGACGGGTGTTCCCTACTGTAACTGCCCAGTGTTCAGAGCTAGCACGAGTCAATTTTGACTGCGGCAGCAGTCATGCGTTCCTTGCGCCTAATTAGGTTTTCAAATGTTCTTTTCCTCCTGACGCGAATTGGTGTCATGCATCTCTCTTGAAACTCGATGGACTCTGCTATTGCGTAGCACTTTGCTTGATAACGAACTGGTCACCAACCTGACAAGGGTCTGATTCGGCAGTCGTAATGCCCTTCAATAGTCTGAGAATTACTGTACTCACGGTCAGTAAACATATCACAATCATCAACAGAGACCGAGTCGATTCTGTTTGCAACTGTCAGCTTCCTTGGAGCCTGCAAATAACGCCTTCGACGCAAGAGCAAGATGATGATTGAGAAGTGCAACATGAACAACGAGCAGAATATTAGCTGCGGCCGCATGAGTCTCTCAATGTGAACGCCTTTGACAATGATTTAAGCAATTTCCATTCAATTTGGTGTTGTCATCAGCTCTGTCAGCAACGTTGCACTCACAATATATCAGGTCGCCTGAAATTATCGAGTCATCGTGCCACACATGGATACATGTACTGTTATTTGCTTGCTGAAGGTTCTACGCGCTACTGCTTCAAGTATTCCAATCAAGAAAGCAACCACTACATAGTGCAGGGTGAACAATCACTGGTTGACCAATACTCCAACATGAATTCGACAAGTCGCCCGCAAAAAGCGGTTGTAATTTGTCAAAAATCACTTCAAATATAAATAACAAGTATCATCCCCCATTTTTGTCAAACTTTTTTTCACACTGGCATTTACGCCACCATTAAAACTTTTTGCTGTGAAGGATGCGACCGCCACAGCGCGATTCCTGGCGCCACGGAAGCCCCGCCACCTGCTCGGCCAAATACATGAGACGTCAATGGACGTCTCTACTGACTGTGGCCGCTGCGGTGGTGCTAGTTCTGCTACTATGCACAGCAGAAGTGGTCGCGAAGGATGTCGTCACGCCACGATCCAAAGGTACTTTACTCGTTTGATTATCTAGTTTAAATATGTTTTAACGTTTTTATTTATCCCAGACAACAGCAAGACCATGGAGATGGCGGTGACCGTGGGCGGACCCGCCGACGACATTGAGGAGACGCGCAAGAAGCCCAGTAAGCGCAACAAGACGCAGCAAGAGCCCGAAGTTGGTACGTGAGTGACTAACGTTGAAACGTTTTTACGCTGTGTTAAAACGTTTTATCAACTTTTAGTTGGCACTGCTTCCTACTAGAAGCCTCTGCCCCGCCCTCTTCTGTGGCTCAAGTGCTTACGTTTGTGCTTGCGACGGGAACTGCAGAGAGCTTGCTGGCGGATTTTGACCAGGATGGACACGTGGGGCGCCGCGAGATCCAGCAGATCAAGGACAAACTGCACCACCTGCTGGACACAGACGAGAGTGGCGGCCTGGACCTGTCCGAGCTCAAAACTAGAGCGCAAACCGACCAGGACGTGGCCGCTGCCCTCAAGAAACTCGATCGTGACCACGACGCCGTCATCTCGTGGAAGGAGCTGGACGAGCGATGGGAGAGTGTGGGCGCTGAGATGACTGTGGCCGAGGTGGCCGACTGGGTAGCCTATGCAGTGCAATTACCGCAGTACAGTGAAGTGATTCGAGCCAATTCGATCTCTGGATATACGTTCCCCTTACTGATGGCGAATGACGGAGCGAGGCTGCAGGAGATTGGCGTACAAAGTGAACTGCATCGCCACCAATTGGCCATGTTTTTACAGATGAAATATCTTGGTATGGGACGCAAACCGGAAGCGGTTGTGTCGAGTGTCTGCACGGCAGAACGCTTGAGTACGCAGGATAAAGTGCTACTTCAGATCGCCTGGGTGCCGGCGGAGAATACGCCTCAACGCTACCAGCTGCAACGTCGCAGTCCTGGTGAGTCCACGTGGATGTCGGTATATTCAGGAGCTGACACGGAGTTTCTGGACGTCGTGGGGCCCGATCAGCACGTGGTGTATCGCCTCACGACCTGGAATTCGTACGGACGTAGCTCGCACGTGTTTGTGCGTTGCGAAGACGCATCGTCAGCTTCGTCAGCTGCAGAGTCATCGCCGCCTCTGCTGTCCAGCTCGGGAAAGTCGCGGTCCTCACGCTCGTCTTCCCAGAGTAGAAACAAGCGGAACTCTGAGGTGGAGATTGCAGACGCTGAAGAAGGAGACTCGGATGACGACTTTGATCATAGACTGAGTGTCTGGGGTCTGCTCAAGATCTACTTCTGGTGGCTGGACGACGCTATCGTTATCCTCCTCGTGGTAATGCTACCGATTCGAGGAATTATCTACGGTGATGCTGACTCGCTGCTTCGACTACTACGTCGATTACCACCGAACATGCCTACCCGCGTGACGGTGGAAGTCGAGTCTAGTAAGACAACCGTGGACAACGCCGCTGCTCGTGTTTCGTGGGAGAAACCAGTGGACAACGGAGTTCCTATCGTGTGTTACACGGTGCGTTGGACGCGTACCAAGACAGAAGAAGTCAAGTGGATAAAGCTGCTCGCAGTACCGCTACCTACAACGGTGATCGTGGAGAAACTCCATCATGGAGAGACGTACAAGTTCGTCGTACAGGCTACAAACCAGTTCGGTTTAGTGACAAGTTCCAGTCGCTCCACGTACATGGTGCCAGTACCGGAACTCAAGGGCAAACTGCGGCCTCGACATCTTCCAGCCGAGAAGCGAGCTCTGCGCAACCAATGCCACGTATGTCACGACCCGCGATACAAGAAGAAGGTGCCCTTCACTGCGACTCTGGACCGCCGTATCCTGCACTACTGCTGTCTCTGTGATCGCGAGTTCTGCCACTATCACAAAGGAGACGTGTATCATACCAAGGCACTGAGTTGTCCTATTGTGGACGGCCGGTGCATCTGCATCACGTGTAAAGAGAGCCGCCTGCACCGTACAGTCACATACTGAAATGGAACCAAGTCGTAGAGATCTTTATCGCAGGGGACCTATTATTTGCGAATACTACATACCCTTTTCCGATTCTACTTATTGTTTGAGCATAAAAAGGGCTCAGGTGCCTTGTCTCTTACTGACGGAATGGGTTCCCATTCTCGGCTGAAATGGGTCCCAGACTTGCCCAAATCTGCCGTCAGCTCGAGTTCCCAGGGCAGTGCTCTAAACACTCCATGCATAGCGTCGTCTTCCCCCAGTCTAAAGAGATGATTGCCTAGTTCCGTCTGACAGAGCTCGTCCACCTGCTTGACAGCTGCAATTGCGCCTTCCTGCAGCGCTTGACCCCCAATATCGCCCCAAATTTCACTACCGGGAGCTGACAAAATGTCGATGGTCTTGACCAGCGCGATATTGCTCGACCGATCCAAGTACATCGTCTGCCCTTCAAGTGTCCAGAACGTAGGGATGCTTGAGTGAAAACCAGCGGATAACAGCTTCTCTTCCCAGTTAAAGTCGTTCACGTCGGCCACGACGATCTCGTGTTGCTCAGGGATCAATGGAGCGTTCATAGCATCTAGAACACTCACTTTGTGCTCGAAAAGTGCGAAGTGTTGATCCACCTCGAAGACTTGGCAGTTCCGGAGGGACTCCAATCGATATGCTCTTGTGTCCAGGCCAGCTCGAAAGAGCACAATTTGGCAGATACTAGCGCTACGCTGAGTAATAGCCTCGTCCAGATAGCGCGACCGGATGGAGAAGTAATTTTCTGGCTGCGGGAGACTTTCGGTCCATTTTGTCATTCGAGGTCCAAGCTGCGGCGCGATCTGACGCGTGAGGGGCTCCGCAAACGGGTCGCTAACGATACGGTCCTCTCGACTGTGCTCAATGGAGCGCATGAAGACTCCAGCGAAGCTCATGAACTGCGCAAAGTCCTCCGAGTGGATCTTGTCGGCGTAGTTCGTCATCTCGAATCAATTTGTCCTTTGAATATCTCCGCTTTAGTTAAATCCCATCGACCGAGGGAGGGAGGGAGGTCCGAGGACAAATGGCGCAAGGGTGGCCACGCCACTCTCCGGACTGCTTACGAATGGCAGTCTGCCATGTTGTCTTCATCAACATGATGTTGATGAAGCAGAATTCAATAGCCAACTTCAAGATGGTGTTATCACCGGATGGCAAAAGAAAAACGACTCGCTCAACGACTTGTGTATCCTACTGCTCAACCAGACAACTCCTTTAAAAGTTGACGTACATATCGAAAGCATTCCCGTAATGTTTTGCGAGGGTTTTGTGGTTAACGTGATATCCAGCAAATCTTTCACCTTCTATTAATAGCCGAATGAACGCCTCCGTCGCGTGTTCTTTATTCTTCAGTTTCAGTTTCTCGAGAGTTGCTTTACTAAGCCACCAAGCCACCCGTCGATTTCCCCATTCTTCGCCGTCGCAAAGTACATTTTGATGTTACTCAGGGCAGATTCCACCTGCAAAAAGCCGATCGTTTTGATAAGAACTGAGCGGTTTAAACTTGCTGAGATCGAGGTTCATCCAAATCGTCCTTGCCGTAACTTCTCAGGAACCTCATGCTTGTGTCACTCGCTTTGGCGGAACCATTCATCGTCTAGAGTGTCGCGTCCATAGCCGCCTAGACAGCATTGCTGGTGGCAAGGAGAATGCTCATCACCACACAAACGTATCTTCCATGCATCACCGACTTGAACACTTAAGGAGACCGGCAAGGGACTGGTAAGTAGGCATGGAAAATGAACCAAAACTGCAACCAAACGTTCCCCCACAATGATGACAAACAGGCAACCGTTTGTCAACAGCACCGCAGTTGAAGTACAGTAAAGTAGTCACGATGAGAGGTGTACCGTGAGGTGTAGTTCCTAAGCTGCTTTTCGTGTTGCTTGCGTGTTACGCGAATGTACCAAATTTTATCGTGGTCACTGGCCTCCAGGCTTCTTCGGCAATAAACCTTCGGGGAAGAGGAAAAACCTTCGTGTCGAGTCCAGCTTTGACCACTTCAACTTGCCTTTCAGTATGAGCTCGCCGCCAACACTGAGCAACATGTTGCCACTAGGGCCCGATGCGTCCACTCCTCCTCCTGCTTCAAAGAAGAAGAAACCAGGCCGCACACCAAGTCTCATCTGGCAGCTTCTAACGGACGAGCCGGACCCGCAACGCCGGAACTCGACAATCTGCAAGCACTGCAAACAGTCCGTGGCCTACTACAAGAAATCGGAGCAGGCCATTCGCCACCTCAAGAAATGCGCGCGATTCCAGGAGATGCAGCACCAATTCGCCTTCATAAACCAGTTCTCGGACGTCTTGCCACTGTACAATCAGAAGCTCAGTACCAAAGTTCCCGCCTCCAAACGGGCCAAGACGGACCAGACTCAAGCTCAACGAGCTCAGATGGAGGCACTGCAGATGCAGCAAGCCACTGGAGCTCTGAGTAACGCGCTGGACCAAGCGGCGGCGCACCACGCGCAGGTTATGAACCAAATTGCCATGCAACAGAGTATTCCGGAGAGTTTGATGGACCCTACGACGATGACGATAGCGCTGAAAGATGATGCTAAGGAGAAAGGGTCTAAGGAGCGAAAAAACAAGAACGGACCGTTGTCGAAGACTCAGAACGACAGGCTCGAAGAGGAGCTGGCCATGCACGTGTACGTCACGGGCATGGTGTTTGATGCGTTGGAGGAGTCTCACTTGGCCAGAGCTATGACCATTCTAAGACCCAATTTGAAGCTCCCAGACAAGAAGATATTGGAGAACGACTTGATGATCCGATGCTATGAGAAGATGCACAAGCAAGTGTGGGGGTATTTATCCACAAGTCCAGCGAGGGTGTGTCTGAAGAGAGACGCGTGGTCGAACTTGAACTTGTACCATACGAACAACCCGGAGGAAACGTACGTGACGTATATGGCCGTGAATAACGAGAAGAGGTTCTTCTTGGAGTCAGAAAAAGCTGCTGGAGATGAATCTCAGTACAATTCCATCATGATTGCTCAAGATATTAAGCGCATGATGCAGCCCATTGTCAACAATGTGAGTGGAGTGGTCACTGGGAGCACAGAGTATCACTCGCGAGCGTGGGATATGCTGAAGGCTGAGTACCCGACCAAGTTCTTCTATGGCTGTATCTGTCACGCACTGCATTTGGCGATCATGGACATCTTTGGTCCAGAGAAGTCACTGGATAATGATCCCAGACGATTGACGCCGCAGATGCCGATGGATTTCCCGTTCCAGGATCTCGTGGAGCTCACCAACAACTGCAATGAATTGTTGTCGTTCTTCAGCAGCTACCAGTACGCGCCCAAGTTTAAGATGTTTGATTCCCAGCTGCTCCATACGATGAAGGGCTTTGCCAACGCGTCGCCTACGATGGCTTGGGGCACGTTAGCTGCTCGATTCCGCGTGTTGACGCAGTCTGAAGATGTTCTGCAGTCCATTGTGAGTGATCCAGACTTCCTCGGCGAATCACCGGCGAACCAACGTGCAGTACGGACGAGTATCAAGGAGTTTGTGCTGAATCTTAACTGGAAATTGACGTTGGAGAAGGCAATCACGATCCTTACGCCCATCGAGCTGATCCTATACAAGTTCCAAGATGACCGAGCTCCGATTTCTGAAGTTTACTTTGAGTCCAAGCATTTACTTACGGACTTTGATGCAGTTTTTGGACTCACAACAGTCGAGTTGGAATACATCAAGAAAGTGGTCACAGAGCGCTGGCAATATGTGCTGAGTGAAGCCCATGGCTTGGCCTTTCTGCTGGACCCACGATACATTGGCAAGTCCATGACGCGAGACTATCGCGAGCAGATTGAGGAGTTGATATTTAACTTCCCCGAGACGGACCAGGACATGGGAGTCAATGAGGAACGGAGGCGAGCCATCACTGAAGAGTACACGGACTACGTTATGTATGCTAAGAACCAACGCAACAACCGCACGTACAAGTGGGAGATGCTGGAAAAAGGCAACCGTTCGCCACTGCAGTTCTGGCAGTCAGAAGCAGATGATTGGCCGCATCTTAAGTCACTGGCGTTGACGCTCTTCTCGTTGGCTCCTAGTAGTGTGGCGTCAGAGAAAACGCTGTGTAAGAGCACACTAACGCAGTCCAGTCGTCGCAACAAACTCAACTTCGACGATATGAGACGTCTAGCGTTTATTTTCATCAACGACTCGCAGTTTACGGGTAGTCGAGTGACTGGTGAAGTGCAGAGTAACGCGTTGCCAGATTTCACCATGGGGGATACAGCGCTCTCGCCCGATGGAATGATGATGTGGATGATATAAATCCAACGCAGCAACTACAACAAGCTGGACGCTCAAGGAAAATAGTTTACCGTCGAGTTTTTAGGTGTACAGTACAAGTCCGGTCACAGATAAACAGCGATAGGGAATATTTTTCATTTTTTACTTCCGTTCAGGCTCGTGAAAGTAATTTACGAGAGTTGCTGGAAGGTAAAATATGCATGGCAAATTGTGTGACGCACACGAACAAATCGGGTCTGAAGCTGGACGAGGTGCTAGCAGCTTCAAACGAGCTGCAACTGCTCGAAATCCCTTCGTCCATTACGGACTGGACGCCGGACTTGCATTGGGAGATACTGGACGACGACAACGAAGCCTATGGCGGTGTAGATGCGTCTGCCATCACGAGAACAAATGTCAATACATCGGACAGGAAGAAGAGGAAGAAAATCAACCCGAACAAAGCTCGAGATGAACGTCGCTTCCAACTGATAGAACTAAAGGACCAAGTAGCAGAGTTGGAGTTCACTCTTCAGCGGCTACAGACCCTCCGAAGCAGGAGACCGAGGAGGTCTGAGCCTCCGAGTCATCTAAGCGGAGTCCCTCGTGTGTGGCAGGATATATGCTCTCGACAACTAAATAGAAGGGTGGAAGCGGAACGGGAGAATATGAAGCTGAAACAACAATACGAGAAGGAAAAACAACTCGTCAAGCGCTTGGAGAAGATGCTCTACAAACGAAAAGCCACGTGGAATGACACGGAGCCTCAAGCAACGAAACAGACGCGACGGACAGATATTCCTGCAGGGTACATTGAACGCATGGCGGCAATGATTTTCAAGGAACTCGCAGCCGGGATCAAGATGTGTTATGGCAGGTTGGAGAGCGTGTTCAAGACCACAGACTCGTTTCTGTGGAATTGCTAAGACATGGTGGCATACTTGATGGAGGAAATAAACTAAAAGGCACAGAGAGGAAGTTTTGTGATAAAAGAACCATGCCTTTTAACATGCGCGCGACGGGAGATGCATGGTGGGAGAACTGACACAACTATAGAGGCCAGCGCTTTCAAGACATCGCAGCGAACGAGATAACAGAGAGTTTTGGACTCGAGATGAGCGACTTGAAGACCAATGTAACGGGTACAGCATATGCTCAGCAGATCTCTCAGCGACATATCGAAGATACACGCATTGTGTTCTTGTGGGATGCATACGTAGAGCCGTTTGGCTTTGCTAACGAACGCGTCGGCGGGGTTTATTTTTTAGAGCAAAATTATGTGCTTGTTGAGCCAGAAGAATGGAGCTCTGAACGGGCTCACGGAAACAGTCAGGGCTGTGCAACGCGAGTGTCAACTTGTTATGTGCTCACACCTTACTTTCTGGATCCGAAACTGAAAGATGATGCCAAGACGATGGCGGTGATTAACTTTTTGGTGAGCGCGATGTCCACCAACGACATGGCGCTTAGTGGGATGGTGGAGACTCTGCTAGACCAAGTACTCCTGCAATGTAGCTTTGAAGGTAAGATGTTTGACTTGCAGCTATTCCATAACGATGAAGGGCTTTGCCAACGCGTCGTCTACAGTGGTGTGGGGTACGCTAGCTCCTCGATCCGTGTATTGATGCAATCTGAAGACGATTTTGCTGGGGATACAGCGCTTTCACCGGATGGAATGATGATGTAGGTGATTTGACTTGAGAGTGGCAATAATATTTTTTTTAAATGTCCGCTAATAAACAGCGATGAATGTGAATATTATCATTTTGCTTTTTGCTGGTTCCCCAGTTAGAGTATCCTACAGTATGGATAGCAACAAGCATCACCAATTTCTGGCAAATGCTAAACCCTATAGAATTGCGAGTAATGTGGCAAGTCGTCCTATTGGTGCAAAAAGCTGTAATGTGATCAACCCAGATATTATATGATGACCGTCGAGCTGTTGAAGTGGAGAAAGAGTATCCAATAATTTAGGCATCAGGTTGCGGAACGCGGAACGAACTCGCCCTTCTGGCGTCGAGTAGCTTGAATTCGTTATGTCTACTCCGAATTTGTAGTAAGCTTACACCGGTGGTACGGCAGGGCTATCCTTGTCCGTCATAGCACAGTGCTCACCCCCAGAGATGAGCTTTGATGTAACTCACAAGATCGTGGGAAGAGATGTGTCATCTCGGTTATGATATCTGAAGTAGCCATGGAGAACGAATGGCTCCATGCCCTTGGAGCAGTGGGTTTGGCCTCAGTTCACAACTTACCACGTCGGGGAAAAGTGCTTTCGAGTCTCGTGATGCTGTCGTCTACGTCAAACAAAATTGCGGCTCGCTACGAATGCGACGGGAAAGAGGTGCCAAGGGTCTTATGGAGAGTTCGGTACACTGGTCAGTCGCTGATAGCCCGTGCCAAACCTGCGTTCAAGACCAAAAAGCAATTCAAGCGAGCAGTCGAGCTGCATCTCAACTGGTCCAACCGTATTCCCACACCGTTCGTGGCATTATTTGGGACGCGAGAACACGCGGTTAACTGGGCCAAAAGCCACTTCGAACTCGGATACGACGACGTGTTTCTACTGAAAATCGACGCGTCAAAGCTGGGGCCGATCTTCCAAGTGCGGTACTTAGTGCAGGACTCTGATATCCACACGCTGTTACCTGAGAGTATGTACAATGACGAGTTCTTGGTGCTACGGAAGATCACTCGACGGAGTATTATCTGGGAGACCTACTTGTCCTGCATTGATGAATACTCGAGCGAAGACAGTGTTCGGAGGAGCAACGAAGAATCTAATGAGGACGAGGATGTTCTTGTTGGCTAGACTCAAGGCATTGAGAGCAACAACGTAGCAGTAGTGTACCAAGGGATTGATATGTTTTTTTAGTAGCATTCAACTTGAAAAAGGTAAAATTGATGTGGAAGAAAACCAACTCTTAAGATATTCGGTGCTTTTCAGCCCGCTGTGCTTGTAGCTACACAAGCAAGTAATATGTAGCTGCATATTAGCTATAGCCCTCGCCGATGATCTACCAAGTGACTGACGTGGGGAATCGCTCACTTTCTCAACCTGCTTCCCATTGACCAATGGCAACGTCCAAGATCGTCGCTCAGTACGAGTGCTGAAGGGATCAACTGCCGGTGAGTCTCTATCGAGCCTGCTACAGTGGTAGCCAGTCACTAAAGGCTCGATCCAGACCCAGCTTCAAGAGCACGATCGAGTTCAAGACGACAGTAGAGCTTCATCTTAAATGGTGCAACTGCGAGCCGATTCCATTCGTGTCGTTATTTGCAAATGAAGACCATGCCATGAGCTGGTCCCAACGCCTTCTTGAACACGGCTACCACGATGTATTCGTTGTGGAAATTAATTCATCTCGACTGTGGTCGTTGTTTGCGTCCAGGAGCTGGTCAACCACCAAGGAGTTGCAACTAATCTGCCGCCGTACATGTACGCAGACGGGATCTTGGTACTGCGCAAAATTCCCTAGAAAAGCATCGTCAACAAGGCTATTGTGCCAACATACAGCACGGTTGAGTAACATGAAACTAAACGTGAATCACCGGGTCAAGAAACTAGCGACGAAGATACTTCCGACTGATTATGATATTGGCGATACATCAGTTTATTGCAAGGCAAAAGCGAAGCTACACAGGCTTCTTACACACCCGTATACACCTCTCCATTTCCCCAAGATTCTTGTTGGGCCAAGAAGCAGGTACCTACTTCGAAGTACAATTTAGTGTCTCGCCAACAGACGGTACAAACCACACTGTGATATCTCTTGGACCGACGTCGAGCTTCTCGACCCAGTGATGGCATAAAAATATTCGAAGGATTTTATCGGGATAAAAATATAATGATACAATTTAAAAATATTTATATTTGTATATTTTTATCGATCAAACCCATTAAAATCGGATAGCACTGGATACTGAGTCTCCCGGTGTTGTGACTCTTGACTGCTGTGACTCTGACTAACGATTGTACGTGGTGGGCGTCACGAGACAGCATTGGCTCTTGGCATGAGTGCCCCGCACAGAACGAATCAACCAAGGAGCAAGCCAACACGACGATGTCTAGCTGCGGCTGAACAACTGCTGTAGATCAATGTTCTGTGTCTCGACCCAGAACCACTGTTGGAAAAACCAGTGGCTGCAAAAACCAGTTGAACCAGAAAAACCTGGTTCTTTGGTTTTACGTGTGGTTTTTGGTGGTTTTACAGAGTTATGTAGCAATTGTGTGGATGGTTGCCCAACACAAATGTTGTGCTTGGTGAAGAACAGTTAGAGATACTAAGAGAGTCCCAGACCGAGCTCTCTTGCGCACTTTTCAGGTTCGCGAATACTACAGATTTCGTGTGGCGGTGGCGAGCGGAGGACGGCAGACACTTGAAGGTAAAACACTTGTGGTCGGGAGGGCGGATTCGGAAGTGAGCACTGCTTTGGTGCTTTCATCTCCAAATTGAATCCTTGTATTAGTGAGTCAGAGTCTAACTACTGTCCACATTACCTCTGCTGTACCCAGCTTCGACAATCCAGTCGGAACTCAGCAATCGTGGATGCTCTCCCGCAGTCAATAACTCGACTCTCCAGATATACAAGATATACAAGCTTCGTGGAGCACTCCTCCACGAAGCATATGCAGCAGTCATCCACAGATACAGGTACCACACGTCCGCGCATCCGCAGACGCACACAGTCGCCGCGACCACATCCTGAGATCCCAGCAATCCAACGTCTCGCGACATCCTCGCGCCATCCAGCTCCTCACGGTGCTGGAAACCTGCTGGAACCCGCTGGATCTCTCATAGATGCAGCCTCGCAGGACGAGGACGCGGCCGCTGAGGGTGTGGCGCGACATTGTCGGCTTCAATCGCGCGACCCACTGGACACATGACTCGTATGAGCCCACGGTGCGTAGCATCACAGTCTCGCCCACGTCACGTATGATATCGCTGTCCAGCGAGCTCACTGAAGTGTTCATGGTACAATGCAGGAGAAGGGCTCGGCATCCAGCGCGCGGCTCACGAGCGCCCTGGAATGACACATTAACAAGAAGACCTGGACGATCACATTGCTGCATGGCAATAGCACGCTGAAGATCGTAATCCAGTTTTGCACCGGACGAGCAGGAGTCCTGGACCTAGAGGGCGGGAGAACGACGAATATGAGGAAGGTGCTGCTTCTGCAGCCTTTCGTGAACCTTCTACTGTATGAGTTTATCCAGCACATGCACACTTTGCAGACGATGGCGGCTGTCCTTAGGACCGAGATGCCGAGGTTGAAATGAATGATAGAGTCATTCGGAGGAAGTCGATAGTAATTCGTTACGTAGTTCAGTCCACTCAATTCAACATGAAGTCCACTGCGAAACCCAAGAAAAGCAAAGCGCAACTTGCTCGCTCCGAGCAAGCAACCCACAGACGCGTGCGAGTTGGTATTTGCCGTGCAACCGTAGCCATGATGTTGTTCGATGATGGCAAAACCAGAGAGCGATATCTCACACAGAAGAATAGCGTCGTCCCCTGCTCATCGCCCGCGACGAAGCCGTTGCGGACTCAAAAAAGTGCCATGCTGCTCACACATACACAATATCGAATTTTGCTTGACCGTGCGTCCTTATTAAAAGCCTACCTGACACCGATTCCGTTTAGGCCTCGTTTGCTTAGCCCTGCCAGTGTCACCTTCAGTCCTCGCAATCCTTCCGGTACGATTTTTCCTGCGGGAATGTCGTCACGAGATGGGGGTTGTCTGGAAATGGCTGCTGGTTAGCTTATGGGATCTCCTCCTTTGCATAGCGTGCTATCTTGCGACCCATTTTCTCAAATCTCTTCCTTTCATCATCCTCAACCTCGCCAGCTTGACCGTCATCTTCATCAACGCTTCCCTGAAGATTGTCATCTCTGTGTTCGGCGACATTAACTTGATGTTCGGGATCCACACTACGTCGGACATCATTCTCTTCTCCGACTCCACCATGATCACTCTGACAAACGCTACCTTCGCTCCCAGCAACGCCAGCATGATTTTCAGCATCACCTGATATCGATTGAGTATCTTCGTCATCGTTTAGCTCACTAAGAACCTCGCGCCAATACTCAAATGCAGCATCGGAAGCGTCATCGTCACTTTCATCGTCTGATTCTTCAGTTGGTTGTTCAAAGCGATAATCTCTGACGCTTGGGCGTTCATCTGGGCGGGCCGGCCTTTTCGAAGTCGAGGTGGTGGTGGAGACTGCCCGTTTGGTGGATCTCTCTGACTCGCGCACATGCTTTCGGACAATAGCAGTCTTTTGTACCTTCTCGACGCCCATTCGGTTTCGCTTCGCCGTGTGAATTAAGGCTAATTCGCTGAAATACCGCCCGCAGGTCGCAGTGTTAGCCGCAATCGAAAGCACTACAATTGCAAGTGTAGGCAACTTGCTGTCGGGCACATCGGCGGCCACGAATTGCCAAAATCCATGGATAGATCGACCCCCCCCCCTAGCATATCCCGCATAATTTTCTCCATTTGTATAGCAATTGTCAAACCGTCGTGGTGCGATCCTGTGGGGAAAAGGCCATACGTCACGTCGTTGCCAAAAAACGTCAACTGGCAGCCCATCAGATTCTCTCGAGAGATGTTTTGCCACGCATCAGACAACCACGCGCCCACGTGTACTCGTCTGACACTCCTATACCGCGTCAATATGCGCTTCTGACATTCTGACGCGTCCCGATCCAAAATGGGCCCACCCAGTTTCTTCCGATTCGGCAGCTGCCAAATAGTCATCTTACGCGCGTCTTCAAACACACGAAGAGTCGACATGCGTTCAATGAAGCTGAAGCAAGTCCATTGTCTGCTATAAATTCAAGGAGAGACTTTTCAAAAGCGTTCCTTGCTTCCTTCTGGGGCACTGGGGCGAAGAACTCATCAATACGTCGCTGTCTCTTCGACTCAATTCGCGATACTACATGTATGTCGCAATCGTTTTGCGGTGAATTGCTTGAGAAAGCATCAGTAACTTGTACTTGCCGCGAGCTAAAAGGACTCAGGCCAGCCTCCACCACTTGGTGGCGTGTCAGATAGTCACCATAGTGCTTACAATTCTCGAGATGAGTCGTGTAGTTCTCAATTCTTCCCCTTAGTGGTGCAGCTCCAGTAGTCTGCGGTGCAGGTTCCCCCAGCGGATAACTACGAAGCGCAGCACTTGTAGCTGCTGGTGGAGGTTCATCAGCCGCCATAGTTACCGATTGCGGTTGTGCAGCCCTTGGTGTCATCAAGCTACGCTGCTCAGCTCGTGTGGTCGTCTGCAGACCTTCTATGTCTCTTGTATTAGCCGATGGACGTGATACTGCTTGACTGCTTGTTGGTGGCTGTGGCTCTGAATCTGGTTCGGGAAGCACCGGTGAGCGAGACGTTGCGTCGTTGTCTGCATCTTCGGGAGGGTTCGCCGCGAAATAGGCGTCGCAGTGTCTACAAACGTGCCATGTACGACCACTACCGCAAGGTACGTTGAGGTTTATGAACTCCTTGTGCTCCGAAGTTGAGGGGCGGCCCATGCTCTTCCTAGTGGGCTGGATTTTGGCGTGTGGCGTTCTTCGTGCAGCTAGTCAATTCCACTTCATTGCTGCTCAACTTCAATCTGGCTGGTTGTATACGCGTTGATCCAGGATCTACTGGTTTTTACTGATGGGTTTTCCTTGGTTTTTCCATAAACCACTAAAACTAAAAACCGACGGCTGCCAACACTGGCAGAACATTGATCTACAGGAGATTATCGATTTGTATCCTCCGCCTTGTGTTATGAGCGGTTTTGGGCATACAAACTGTAACTGAGATGAAATCAGGATACAAATATAAACATATCTTTTTCCATATTTTTTGTGCCATCTCTAGAATTCACAGCAGGGCAGGTACAAGACTGTAGCCATTGAACTACAGTCGTAGTGGTTACAGTATTGTACTTCAATGCCCTGTTCTGTGGGCCCGCCGGGCAGAGCGGGAATCAGCTTGGACGCCCACTTTTCAATTTGCAAGACCCACAGTAAGCTTAGGGACTCAATTCCAGAAGCACTTTCTCTCCAACGCAATGGCTTTGACTGTCATAATCGCGAATCGTTACGAGTGCCGGGAGAACGAAATTCCAGCCAGCCTCTATCGAGTTCAGTACGACGAAAGCACGTCACTCACAGCCCGAGGAGACCCAGTTTTCAACACCAACGCGGAGTTCAAGACGGCCGTCCAGGACCATCTCAATTGGTACAACCGCCAGCCAACTCCTTTCGTCTCAACGTTCGCGGATTACCAGCACGCACTGAACTGGGCCAACCGCCTTATTGGCAATGGACGTGCACGCCAAGTGGTGATCCTGGAACTCGATGCGTCTAAACTAGGCTGGCTCTTCAGCGTCTCGAAGTTGGTGAAGAACGGACATATCACCACTCATCTGCCCGAGAATATGTACCAAGACGAATACCTAGTGCTGAGTAGCATCTCGAGTCAAAGCATTATCAGGAAGACCGTGGTGTCTCGACGAGACCTGGTTGAGTCCTCAAGTGACGAAGACGAGCAAGCGAGTGACAGTGATGATCTGGTTCACATCTTTGACAGTTTGAAGTTCTCCTAAATTACTTAAGTAAGTGATTGACTTGTTTATGGTCTCCTTTTATGTAAATTACCAATCCGATGGCGGAGGCGCTGTATCATCTCGGCGACTCGTTGACGTGGACGCCGACGTCTGCGCCTCGAGGGCAGTTGGTGGTGCTTAAGGACTGCGTTGAGGCCAACGGGGCCTTTCTGGTGCATCACTTCACGTCGCTGTTTCTCAAGGCCAGCCATCGCGTGTGTTTCGTGGCATTTGCCAACTCTCCTGAACATTATGCGGCGGTTGGGAGGAAGCTGGTAATTAATGCATTGATTGTGTAATAAATCCTCGAAATTAATTGGGAATTTTTGAGGACAGGGTGTGAATTTTGCAGCTTGCCAAACTAAAAAGCAGCTTCAGGTGCTGGATTGGACCAGTATGGAGACTGACTGTACCAGGACAGAGTGGACGACGCTGTTTGAGGACTTGAGGGATTTTACCAATCAAGAGGAAGCCGCGGTGTCAATTGTGCTGGACGATGTCAGTGCACTCAAGTGGCAGTTTGGAGACGCTGCGGTGCTGGACTTTGTGCGATGCTGCAAGACACTGACGCACGAGAACAACGTGAGTGTTACGGAGGCTGGAGATTTAGTGCATTTGTATTAATACTGATCGTGTGTTGTGTAGGGAGCTGCGAATGTGGTGCTCTTAACGCATGGGGATACCGATCTACCAACGTCAAGGCCACTGGTAATGCTGAAATTGTTAATATTGATTAAATGGGTTATTTAACCTGCATTTTTGTGATGCAGAGCCCGGCAATTGCCGACATGGCGACTGTCGTCTTGTCCACGAAGACTTTGAGTACAGGCTACTCTAAGGACATCCATGGAACGGTATGTAACAATTTGTAGTGTATATTCTAGTGGATGCTGTCTAACGCTTTTTTTTTATCGACAGCTTTTGGTGTACCGTCAAAGCCAAGGTTTCAGTGATAGCTCACTTGACGAAGAACCGACAGCAATTCCGTACAAGATACTGGAGAGTACTGTCAAGTGTTTCCACTCCGGCGGAGAAGCGCTGCGATGGAACTAAAACCTTCGCCAAGCTAGTGCACGTTCTTCCACAAATAGCATGAGGATAAACCAATTCATCGCATTTGTTGTACGAGTCTTGAGGTTTCAAGCAAGGCGCAGATACAATGCGGACGCAAGATCTTCCCACGAAGCCACGAGACGGGTACAAGCAGCTGGCACATATTGGTCGGGGAACCTATGGAGACGTAAGCACTAAATTGCATATTTCATGAACGGTTCTTGATCACATATGAGTGCCTACCTAGGTTTTCCTTTGCGAGCACGTCGAGACCGGGGATCGGGTCTGCGTGAAAGAGACGGATCTGACCTTCCTGTCTTCAGACGAACGGTAAGCTGCCCATACGCAGGTCAGATATTGAGCTGACTACCGTCTGTATTGCTTTGGGTAGAATGAGATGTTTTACCGAAGTTGAGTTGCTAAAGCAACTTCCCACACATCCGAATATCGTGGGCTTCCGGGAAGCCTTTTGGATGCAACATCTTGACGAAACTCAGCAACTTCTCGTCCTCGTTCTTGAGTTGGCAGATGGCGGAGATCTCGAGCAGTATCTGCGTGGTTCGAGCATTAAAGAAGAAGAAGCTCGTCGGATTTTCCTCCAAATTGCACAAGGAGTGAATCACCTGCATAGACATCGAGTGATTCATCGCGATCTGAAGAGTGGCAACGTCTTTCTCTTTGGATCTGGGCGAGTCGTTCTGGGCGATTTTGGCACTTCTAAGCTGCTCCCAACGACTGCCGGAGCAGATCAATTTCTAGAAGCTCAAGGTTTGACGTCTACAGTGGTTGGATCTCCGCTTTTCATGAGTCCAGAGCTATTAGAGGGCGAGTCTCACGGGTTTGCCACTGATATTTGGTCCCTTGGTTGTGTACTGTACGAGATGCTGTCGGGAGGGAAACCTGCGTTTTGTGCACCATCGTATCCTGCTGTTGTATTCCGTATCACTCAAGGAGAATACGATCCATTGGACACGACTCTGGTATCTTCCGAAGCAAGGGATCTAGTAGACAAGATTTTGCGAAAAGATCCCAAAAACAGGCCGAATATTTCGGAAGTGCTTCAGCTTCCTTGGCTTCAGGCTCCCAATACCAGGAATGAAGGCTCTCCAGCGGATCATCTCCCTGCGAAAGGTGTTATTACAGCAACGAACTGCCAAGAAACGATAGCTGGACAGCAGGATATGAACTCTGATGTTTTGGAATCAAGCATTCTAAAACACACTACTTTAGTAGCTCAGTCGAATACTCCTCCTGCTGCGCCAATCGTGAACAAAATCGTGGAAGTGTCACCCCCGCCAGTCCCACAAACTGTAAAGGCAAAGCTGCCAACACGGCAAGTTGACAATTCAAGTAGAAAGCGCAGAGAAGCTGATCGTTTCCGGGGCCGAGTTGCTTCGCCGTTGATACGGGTCTGGTGTCGCCTCAGCTAGTTTTGTTGCTGAATGGTTACTAACTGTTTGTTTCTCTGGGTTCTCTTAGCTTGATGAGCAACCCCCACCTCCACCGATACTTCCATCAAAGGCAAATTTCTCGACAGTGTCCTCAATTCCGTTTAAGCATCATCACTTGCAGCACCACAGGCAAACAATACCAGAGCTCGAGATTCGAGGTGTTCATATCACAGGGACAGCAAGACATAATTCAGCCAACTCGATACTGAAATCGTAGGTATTTTTGGAGTGCACATTCCTTCTTTTTTTTAAAATTAAGCAATGAATTTCAGAGTCTACCGGTGATCGCATTTTCCGCGCATATTTGATATATGATTGCACAATCATTAATTTCGTAAAATTGATACCCTTATATACTTTTGAAACACACACCTCTCGGTATACTAAACCGTAAGATTGTCCGAGAATTTTATATATAATTGTACATAGCTGAGAGAGTTTGAATAACAAGTACCTCCAATACTGTATACCTGTAGTCTTTGAATCTCCCAGGTGAATGTTGACCCTGTCGGCGATGGTCCCATCTTCGTGCAACATACAACTGCAAGTAATTTAGCTCGTTATTTATTTTGCGGGGTTTTCTTGCGTAACTTTATGTTTATCTTACCGAAAGCTGTTAACAGAGACTGGCAGCATTGGGCGGCTGTGTCTCGCTTTGGACTCCCGTGCGTGGCCTTGCGCTTGCATAGGATGTCTAAAGCGAGCAACGCCAAGAGTGGGTAAGGAGGTCTTCTGTTTGTTTACTAGAATCTTCGAGCAACGCCAGGAGTAGCTCTGGGGTTACCATATAAGAGATCTTTATGCGTCACCATCTTAAAACAACGTCATGGAAAACCCAAAGGGATAAACGACAAGAAACATTTAGCCCAACTAAAAACTCGACAATGGCAATCGAAAACGCTACAACGAACGCCACCAACGTGGATAAAAAATCTGGACCGCAAAAAAGGTGGTGTGATTGATTAGTCAGGGTAACGGGTTGTTCACCAACGTAGGTTCGCTCCAGATATCATCCCAAGCCTACTAATAATTATTCAGCACTGTAGACAACCAACACGGCAGTCCACTGCTGTGGGTAAACCTGCTTATCAACTAGCATGAAAGTACATAATAAAAAGGGCATTATATCGATAATAAATAGATGACCGCGGCATCTAAGTCGTATTTTTTTGCTGGTTCTAAATCGCGTACGTACGATTTACTTAAAGTACGAGAAGCTACACTGTGATTCCTCGGTAGCTGGAAATTTCAGAGCTTCTTCGTGCGTAACACGAATTTGTATACCGTATACCGATTCGTTATAGTGAGTAGGATAGAGGGAGTACCCTACGTAACCCTAGGTTGCCGAGCTCGCGTTACACAACACATTACAATACATTACATTGTATTGCATTACATTTAATGTCAAAGTTCGCACTTGAAAAGTCCAACGAAGAGCTTCCTCGAGTTCTGGGAAATACCATTTCTGGTCGAACCCAACGGACAATATTGGCAAGGACACCGCGCCAGAGGGTTTCCAATTGGGCGGCTTTGTTGGCTAGTGCGACAACGAACTGGACTCATTGGGAGCTGTTTGGATCAAATTTGAACCGGGGGGCGGGGTAGGCTTGACGCGTGTACTAACACGTAACGCGAGGTGTGTTTATGTTGGGTGCGGATTAATCCTGAGCGCCAAGAAGACGAATTCTGAGTGGATACACCGAAAGGATGACAACCCTGCATTTTAAACAAAGGCGTATTCATGAGCGTTCTCTTTTTACACAGGACGAAATCTGAGTGGATACAATGTACGCGTATTGTGCTTTTCAACTATTTTTAGCGAATTTGACGTGTAAAACCACGACTTCCTTAGGAGAGGTTATGTTATCTGAGCAGATTAGCGGAGCACTCACAAAGAATTACACCCTTCACTCTAATTAGTCGTGCTTCGAAATTAGTCGTGCATTCACTCTTTAGTGACGTCACAGATCTGGGATTTTTTGCAAATCTCATCAATTCTAACCAAAACGACCGGTTTTGGACAGATCTCGGCAATTTCTTTATTCTAGTATGCTTGATTTGAAATATGGACCGGTAGTTTTCACAAAATGGGCAACTGAAATTCCAAAAATCTGTGCTCCAACCTAAAAACCATAATTAGCCATGGCATGACTAATTAGAGTGAAGGGTGTAGCGCCGAGGATGGGGATGTTTTTCAAGTCCTATGAAAGCTCTACAGTGCGCGTCAAATCGTTAGGACCCCCAATTTTCGAGGATACTTTTGCCGATATCTCGGCTTGTACGCATAGTCAGAAGCTGTTATTTAGATATGTTGTTGTTATTATTAGTACCAAGAGGGGACTTGTGCTAACGACCGGGAATTCAACGGTCTTAGTAGGGCTGGTATACAAAGTCTCGTTTTCGGCAGGAGCGACAAAACCATAGTGCCAGACCCTTTTTCTGGAAAACATACACTTTTTATGAAATCCATACAAACTTCTTTATTGATATATCGTACTTAAACTGAGGAAGGACGAATGGCGGAAGCTGATTGTTGCTGGCTGGCTGGTGGCGTCTGCTGCTGATCGGAGCATTTCATTTTCGAATGGGCCGCGGCAAAGCCCTCACTGACCAAGAGCATTGGTGGATCATCGGACTTCACGACGGCGGTGTTTCTCTCCACGAGATATAAAGAAAAACCGGCCGCTCGCGCACGTCGGTGCGGAAGGCTATCAAGACGGAGCGCGGTCCGCAGAGCGACAGCGGGGGCGATAAACCAAGCGCATGGCGGCGGGCAGCACTGACCGAGAGGGAAGTGCGGCTGCTCGTTCGCACGGCGGCGACCGGCGAACACTTCGCTGCGGAGCTCAAAACCAAGATCGGGATCAAGGCGTCGGTACGCACCGTGCGGAGGATCCTACAGCGTATGGACCATCTGGTTTATACCAAGATGGACCGCACTCTGCCTCTCACGGCGGCTCACAAGGCTGCACGCATGAGCTGGGCTGACGAGCATATACTCAACCCAGGTAAGTCAACCTGTATTCTTTTCTATACTGTCGTAAATTTGCTAACAATTTTTCTTAACGTGCAGGAATATGGCAATACACTGTTTTTTTCTGATGAAAAAAGTTTAATCTGGATGGCCCTGATGGGTTCAAGTACTATTGGCGTGACATGCGCCAGCCAGCTCAGTCGTTCGTGCGACGCCAAAACGCTGGGGTGAGCGTGATGGTCTGGGGCGCGTTCAGTGCCCGTGGTAAGAGCGAGCTGGCCATACTGAGGGATCGTCAAAACTCAGGTCACTACTGTAATGGGCCAACTCTGTGCCCACTACTTCGGCTTACACGTTAGCGCACGTGTACGAGGAAGCGTAGTTTGCTTAAACTTAGGTTATCTATACTTTCGTCCGAAAGTATAGATTTACTAAAATAAGAAAAGCTAAAAGCCGTTTTGGGTTAAAATGAGAACTGTTATTTATGATTTATGTCTGGACTGGGTTTCCTCCTAAAACGGATATCCTATATGAAAGGTATTCTGCCATCCGATGGCTGTCAGAACCCTGCTAAA
>QOKR01000736.1:0-24193 GCA_016880985.1 Phytophthora idaei
CACTTATTCTATGAGCACGCTACCCCCATGAACTTCATGGGGCATCAGTACCTTTTTATATCACCTGGCCCCTTCATAATAATTCAGCCATAATTTGTGTTTTATTCGCATTAAAACTGCAATTATATACTTTTTAACGTGACAGAGCCAAAAAGCGAATTGTTGAGTTTCGACCTCAGATTGCCATGACTCTGTCGCTCGTACTGCGCCGCGCGCCCCGCGCTGCCCGCTTCGTGCGCAGCCTCTCCACCGCCGCCAGCTCACCTTCAGATGCTGCCTCCACCTCTCACGCTGGCTCGACGACGACGCACTTCGGTTTCCAGCAGGTGCCCGAGGAGGACAAGGAGCGCATGGTGGCTTCCGTGTTCCACAATGTGGCCGAACAGTACGAACCTCATACTTGATACCTGCAATGCGACCCTCACATTTGATGCAATATGCTGCCAGATACGACGTCATGAACGACTTTATGAGCGGTGGCATGCACCGTGTGTGGAAGGACACATTCGTGGACACGCTCCACCCTGTGGGTCCTTTGAAGTGTCTGGATGTGGCAGGCGGCACCGGCGACATCGCCTTCCGCATTGCTGAGCAGTTATCCAAGTCTTCCCGAGGCACTGAAGGCTCCGAGATCACCGTGTGCGATATTAACTCGTCCATGCTGCAGGTAGGAGAGGAACGTGCACCCAAAGTGCTTCCCCATGTGGATCCTTCGCTCTTCCGCTGGGTGGAGGGCAACGCTGAGCATCTGGACTTTGAGGACAATTCGTTCGACGTCTACACTATCGTCTTCGGTATCCGCAACGTCACCCACGTGGACCGCGCTATCAAGGAGGCCTACCGTGTGCTCAAGCCTGGAGGCCGCTTCATGTGCATGGAGTTCAGTCAAGTACCCAACCCGCTGATCCGCCAGTTCTACGACGCTGTAAGTTTTTATCAAATTTGAAGATCTGGAATGGAAATGCCAATTTTTATTGTATTGTAGTACTCGTTCAACGTGATCCCGCTGCTGGGTGAAAAGGTTGCGAACGACCGTCCGTCGTACCAGTATTTGGTCGAGAGTATCCGTCAGTTCCCGCCCCAGGAGAAGTTTAAAGCCATGATTGAGGACGCCGGATTCAAGCGCGTGAGCTACACCAACTTCACCTTCGGAGTGACCGCCATGCACTCGGGCTTCAAGTTCTAAGCCTTAGAAGACTAGAAAACCCTCCAGACTTGGGAGGATCCACGCAGGACACAACTAAGGCAAAGCGACAACTTGTTTTCCCGTCACTTTAAGTCTCGCTCGTCTGCATCGCCGCCTTTCATCTTGGCCGTAAGAATGGCCCGGTTGTGGCGCGAGTACGAGTTCTGAGGGTCAAGTGTTAGCACCTGCGTGTAATCCGCGATGGCTTGTTCGATGTGATGCATCTTTGCTAGCGAGTAGGCTCGATTACTGAGAGTTCTTGTGTTTTGTGGGTCAATAGCAAGCGCTGTGGTGTAATCGGCGACGGCCTCCTTGAAGTGACGAAGCTTCCGAAGCGCGTAGCCCCGGTTGTTGTACGCAGCGACGTTGCGAGGCTCCAGAGCAAGAGCAGAGCTGTAGTCTTGCACGGCTTCCTCAAAGCGGCCCATGTTACGAAGACAGTAGCCGCGGTTGTGATAAAACACAGCATTGCATGGATCTAACGCCAGTGCCTTGGCGAAGTCCTGAAGAGCTTCTTCGTGCCGTCCAAGCTGGTCATGACACAGTCCACGACTGTTGTAGCTTGATACTGAGCGAGGCTGAAGCGTGATCGCACGATCAAAGTCGGCGATGGCTCGGGTGGTGTCCTTCATCTTATCGTACGTACTTCCTCGGTTGTGGTAAGCGTTGGCGTTCTCTGGTTCGACACGTAATGCGGCCGTATAGTCCTGTACGGCATCTTCATAGCGGCCAAGCTTGTCGTACGAGTACGCGCGATTGTACAGCGACTTGAAGTGGTCCGGGTTGAACTCAATCGCTCGTGAATAGTCCGCAATGGCTAACTCAAAGTTGCCCTGCTTACGGTGGCAAAAGCCTCGGTTATGGTAAAAGTCGGCGTTTGTAGGAAGCAGCTCAATTGCTCGGGTGAAGTCAGCGAGTGCGCCTTGATAGTCTCCACTGCGATCCAGAGAGATTCCTCGATTGTAGAGTGCGAAAGCATTGTGTGGATCCATCTCCAGAGCTTGCGTGTAGTCCTCCACAGCGGCGTCAAAGCGCCGCATCTTGTCATAAACGAAGCCGCGGTTGAAGTAAGCCTTGAAGTGGTGAGGGTTTAGCTGAATCGCACGTGAATACTCGTCCGCTGCAGCCTGGAAATTACATTCTTGGCGGTACTGGAAGCCTCTCGCGTGGTGGACTTCTGCTTGCTCAAGTGCAGAGGAAGAAGGGATCTGGCTACCATTTACTCCCGGCTCGGTAGTATGTCTCTGTTCAACTGACACTGTAGCTGGAGATGGAGGTGGAAGGACTGCTGTCCGAGTTGCTGACAACGTTTTAGCTGGAGCTGATGTTACGCTTAGCTTGGACAAGCTCTGTACTCGAGAATCCACGGAAGGCTCAGCAGCCTTCTCTTCCTGGCACAAACCTTCTGCATTGTTGTCAGTTTCTGCTAATGGTACAGTTGACGTCTTCTTCACTCGTTGGGTGAAGAGTAACGCGTTGCTGGCACTTTCTTGTTGCTGCTTCTGTCGCTGTAGCTGCTGTCGAGATAAAGTTGCAGACCGATGCAGCTCCTGCTGATTCTTTTGCTGCAGTTTTAGCTTCTTATCCTTCAGCAACGCGAAGTTGTAGTCGTCAATTGCTCGTACAAAATCCCCCTGTGAGTTGTAGCACGATGCGCGGGCGTATGCAGCATTGACGTGCTCTGGGTAGATCTGCAGTGTTCGCGAGAAGTCTCGTATCGCTAGCTCCACGTTGTCCAGCTTTGAGTACGCCAAGCCACGCGTGTAAAACGCTGCAGCATTGGAACTGTCCAGCGCCACGACCTCGTTGAGATCTCGAATGGTCTGCTCGTAGTTGGCCTGCTTGAAAAGTGCTTGTCCACGTGCCAGTAACACCTTGACGTCCTTCGGTTCACGCACAAGATGGCTCGTAGACGTGTCAATCACGCGCTGGAGATCTGTGGGCTGACGGTAGTAATACGTTCGATTGGGGTGGCTTTGAGCTGCCTTCTCCGTTCCCAGAAAGTCCTTGCGCTTCAGCAACACAGGCTTGTCTCCAAGAGCCTCCACGTCCACTTCAGGCTTGGTCGCCATGGAGTCCGATAAATAAATAGCTGCACCTGGACAGCAAGTAACGACAGCCCGTTGTCGTTTCAGCCCCTGCTCAGGATAAAACACAGGTAAGAATTACTGTTACGCGTGGTATTTTACCTTTTTTGCACTGGTTTTCTCTACACTAGTCGTCTTCTTCCGCGTCGTCTTCGTCGCTCGAGTATTGGCCGTGAACCTCGTAATACGTCGTATCAGGGAGCTCTAATAAATAGCCGAGGTCACGAGTCGATAAAATCGACCCGTTCCCGTCTTCATCGCTGTCCTCCTCAATAGCAAGAATGTGCGCGGCAGCGTCGTCATCACTCTCCGCGTCTTCGTCCTCTTCCTCTGAGCTGTCAACTTCTTCTGATTCGGACGTCTCCTCATCACTTTCATCCGTCTCCTCCTCCATTTCATCTCCACCACTCGAGCTTTCATCGTCGTACTCGTCATCATCCAGCGTATCTGACTCATCCTGTCCATCCTCTGCATCGGAATCATCTTCAGCAGGGCGCTTTCTCCCGATATCATAGAGACGGCAGATAGAATCGTCGTCGTCAACGTCTCCAGCTTCTAGATAGCGTCCTTCCACAACAGAAAGCAGCGTGCTCTTCGTGTTCAGACAGAGATCGAACACAGGACGACCCAGATCAATCGTCGTGATATCTCTGTAGTCACGGGCATCCAGTACGCGAAACCATGACTTTAACTTGGTCTTTCTGCGCTCCAGGTAGTCGCCCTGATCAAAGAAAAATCATCGAGTTAGTCTCACAATAACAATTACCGGTATCTCCAGATAAATTACTTACCCCTGCGTATGGATAGTATGCGAACAGCACACTGCCAGAAGGGTTAAACTTGATGCTGCACTTGTCCAAAGCGGGCACCATACGCAACAAGCGATAGGTACGAAGATCCCACACTGCGGAGTTCACGATCACCTCATTCCCATTAGGATGGAAGAAACCACAACCGAAGTTCGATAGCTTGTCGAACTTGTACAATGCGCGAGTGGGGATACGAGCATCCCACAACATTCCATCCGTTAGAATCGTGCCGTCGCAAGGAGAAAAGCAGCAGTTCGTTTCTGCGCCGTAATCATTCGATCGCATTGCGTCTTTCAAGTCGCACAGCACGTCTCCAGTCGCAATATCGACAACCACAGCACCTTTCACAGTGAATCCCAGTCCGTCAGCCTCTTCGTTAGAACGCGCATCAAGCGCAACAATCCGGTCTCCGTAATGGTTGAATTCAGGGCGAAGGCCACCTTGGAACCGCCACCGCTCTACCAAAGCACTGGTGTCATTCGCATCCCAGAGCGCAATTTCGTTCACTGCAAGCTCTGAAAGCGCCACCGCTCCGGTGAGTATCAGTCGGCTTTGGAGCCCCATGGACGTAGCCTCGTTCGTTTCCAGATTGACGATAGCACTTGACGGCGAGTGACACGTCCATTCCTCCACTACTTCATCGGAATTGATGTTGAATTGACGTAACTCTCCGTCATGGTTACCTATCAGCATTTCTTGCTGGTTTGGACCAAAGAATCGAGCGACGCTCACTCCTCCCCATGCGAAAGATCCGACGTGTGCACCTACAGTGCGATACGGTCGGTAGCGACTGAAGACGTAGCGATCGATCCCAGTATCAGCATAGTACGAGGAGAACGCAGAAGACCCAACGCGATAACCCGTACGACTGCGACGCAGAAGTCGTGAACAGATGCTCAAGTTTGACGACGTGGCAGGAGGATCCGGACAGCGATGTAGTGATCCTTTACCCAGTAGTTTAAACGGCGGTACAGTGGTCACTGGGTTGGCGCATTGGCGGTGCTGTTCTCTCAAGAAATGCGTGATGATTTCATCCAACTTGCTTGATGGCGACACGGAGGCCGCTTCACTGTTCGCACTCCATCGCGCGTTTATTGGAAGCTTTTGAAGAGCATCCGGGCAGGTGGTCTCGGACACAACTCGAGGAGAAGTTACCGACTGTGTTAGCGTAGGATCTTGGAAGAAATGAGATCTGCGGAACGCTTGACGCATTTGTTTCTTCGATTGGTGATAGTGAGTGGCTGGTGTGGACATTTTCACTGAAAAATGAAAGCCTTCTGCAACTTGGATCTTCCTTAACTCTGGCACAATGGAGCCAAGAGACGACACTCGTTGCAGCTTCTTCGGACGCGGTGTCTCCTCCCCACTTAAATAACCACTTTCTCGTCGAATCAAGACACTGGATGGGACCTCTTGGTCAACGACGACTTGTTTCTTATGCGGGGTTGACCCCTTCTGATCAGCATTAAGCTGCGTTTCATTAGCGCGGGAAGCTGGCATTTCGGCTGTGGATGAGGCCTCCTTGGAGTTGTCAACGTGGATCTTGGCTTCGTCCACTAGAGCAGAGGCTGCGTGGCGTAAGCCTTTCGTGACTAGATGATCGTGGATCAGCCTCAGCAGCTCGTTCTCGTCGTAAGAAATCTTGGTATTTGCAACGATACTCGCCTTTTCAATCTTCCTCACCGTGGGGTCCGTAGCCTCGTTAATCACCACGTTGGAAGCTCGATGTGTCACGTGCGAGATCAAATCCAAAGCAGATTCTCGGAAGCGGACGTGGATGTCGGCGTTTTCCTCCAGTACGGGGTCACTACGGATCATGTCAGATAGTAGCTGTCCGACTTGCATTTTCTCGAGAATCTGGGAGATATGACGGTCACGAGAGAGACCCAGCAAGGCTCGAGTAGCTAACAGACGAATAGCATCTGCGTTTTGAACGGAGCGCTTGTAGCGAAGCAGGTAGACGCACACTTTAATCGCGTTCCGTTCACGCGCGAGCTTCCGCACAGGTCTCAGCATCTTGTCATCTTTCGCCTTTGAGCAGCAATTGGAGCAGTTGCCGGCTGTGTTCGCACCTTGAACGGCTGCCTCTGCCTGGTCATCCTTCTTGGTCCTCATGCTTCTAGCCGTCAGTGTGTACTGCCGAATGTCCTTTAAGGGATGCTGCCAGCAATCTTCGTGGTGAGGAGGCGATACACAGTTGCAAAAGACACGCAGAGCGTCCCGCACCAGCTCGGAGTCTCTGGGGTTGCTACTCATGGCGATTTCCAGCAAGATGGTCATCCCGATCTTCTTGGACGCGCCGTCCTCCAATGATACTTCAGTCGAGCACACTTCATTCGCTAGAGATGGAACCACAAGCGTCAATACGCGGAGGGAATCCAAACAGAACTGCGCGCGCTCTGCTGTCCAGATCCTAATAGTCGTGGAGTTGGCGTCTGGGTCCGTGTTTTGCATCACCGAGCACATCAAAGCCACGACCTCCAGCAGCACAAGAACGCCGCGCAAATGGTTTAACTTGGCCGCGGGAGGCCACATCCCACCACCAGCACTTGCTGCTGACCACGAGTTGTTGGAGTTGCCGCTGCTAGCACTGAAGCGATATTTCTCGTAAAATACCATGTTTTGCTCGTGAGTCTTGTCGTCTAGGTCGATTGCCTTGGACCACGTGATCTTCGGGACACGAGCCGGGATACGTGACGCTACAGTCGCTGCTGTTAACACTGGCGCGGTGTTAGACTGGCGATTCGACGGGTGATTCAGTTGAGCCAGCTTCCTCCGGAGTCGATGAGTTACCAGCGCCATGTGCATGCGTACATATTGACGCAAGCACAGACACGCATCTTGCGCGAGCTGCCGTTGTGCTGCTGACTTTGGGTGGTTACCTACCCGGATAATGTTCAGGATAGTGTACAACCCGTTGTGCTTCTCGAAGTAGTCAAGAATCACCTTGAAACTCAGGGTCAAGCTGAAAAATACCACAGCGTTCTGTCGTGCACGGTCGTTGGGACTGGAAAGCAGCTTAAACGCGGCTGAGAGCATATTGTCCGGGTTCAGTACAACAAGGCGCTCAACAACTGCAGAGGAAGACGCGAACCCGTGAAGACACATGGACAAGCTGCGATCCAATAGCCCCACTTGACCCGCTGCTTGTTGCAACTTGAATACAGTGAAGAGCAGATCCACACCGCCCGCTTCAACCAGCGAGAAAGAGAACTTCTTATGAGCTAGAAAATGGGACGTCAACGTCATCGTGTGCGAGATCACAGCCGGGTTCTTGCTGTGCAGGAACGTGATAATTGTCCCGATGATGTCTTCTTTCAGCGATGGGGCGAAGATCTCCAAGTATTCCCCCATAGATCCGAGACAATCCAGAGTATACAGCAGCTCCAGCATCACCAAGCGCTTGAAATCCTCTTCGTGATGCTCTGGACTCGGCATCACGATCCCGTCCTCGCCTAAACTCCCGATTACGTCTTCTTCGTTTGCTGAAATCGGGAGTGACTGCTGGATTGGGATCGTAGCAGTCGGCTCTTCTTCTTCAGCTTCCATAGTAGCTGTAGTATCGGGATTCTCACTTTGTTCGGTCCCATGACTAGGTGCTCGACTGATACTATCAGAGTGTTTGCGCTTCAATGATCGCTGCGGTGTAGTCGCTTTAGTCGCCCCACTTCCTCCAGTGTTAATAGTCTTTTTATGACGAGAAGCAGCAAGACGAAGGTGGTCCTGGATATACTTGACGGCTTGCTGTCTCTCTTTTTCCAGCTTTGACGCGTACATTCTCGCTCGTTTCAGCAACTTAACTGGTGTGTCGTTATTCACAACTGTATCCGCAACTGAACGGTCCCGTAGCCCCACGGAGAGTAGTCCTGTACCATAACATCGCAGTCCTGGGTCGGTATCAGTAGCAAACCCACACACACGCTCCAGCATCTCGTCGTCGTCGCCCAGCACGCGCACAATCGCTCTGCTGTTCACTGGCACCGTGGCCAGTAGTAGACGACACGTCGCTGCCTTGACGCGGTTCACGCTCAGATCCGACAGTTTTCCCTCCAACTGCAGCAACATAACAGTTGAGTAAGTTGTTGAAGTTTCCCCCATCTCCCTCAAAGGCAACTTCAACTTTCAGGTATCGACTTACCATCGGATAGAAGTCTTCGTTCTGCTCCAGCACCTGCAGAAGATTACCGATCAAGTGGCCTGGCAATAAAACCCAAAAGACCCACATCAGCATAAAAAATCGACCACATACTTCAACTACAGCGTCCGATCTTACCGTCGCGACGGTAGGGTGACGATCGCTCCTTGCGGAAATTGGTTTCCACTTCCTCCAGTGTCTCTGCAATCCTATAAAACCCACAACACAAGATTACGTCATCAGCAGGTTTATTCCGCACTCGTTGTGGGTTGAATTCCGCACATGTTGAGCTTGGTGATGACCTCGTCGTCGGAGAGCGCGGGCACGTCTGGATCCGTCGTTGTGAGCTCCTGCGATAGGTGGAACATGCGTGCCTCCAGTGGGTGCAGCAACTCCTCGGCGCTCACATCCACCGCCTCTCGATGCGAGCGTGGCGACTGAGACGGTGATTCCATCCTCACACTCAGATCCTTACTGCGTTGAAAACGTCTGTGTGTGTTGATTCAGTCTGTGAAACGAAGGTCCGGTGAAAATTTATACTCAAATGGTATACTATCTTAAAGGTATCTGAAAATGCTGAATCAAAACACTATCAAGATTGATGGTGATCGAGGAGCTGTATAAGCGCTTTCTGGCGCGAGTGGGGCGTGATGAGCGTCATCGCAGTTGCAATAGCGTCTTTCACGACGAAATTTCTGCGTTGCATCGAGCAGTGACTGAAGTCACTGCAACTTTTGCCAAGGTGGAGGAAGTTCGCGATGCGATGATTCAACTGGAGCAGGCCAACGTATTGACTGGAGACAGTGAAAGCTTGATGAGAGAGATGGCAAATACTATGGAGCTGCAACGAAAATTGGAGGATGCCATGGAGAAAATGGTCATGGAAATGACCGGTGAGTGAATTGAGAACAGCGTTGAAGTTGGTGGGAATGGCTGGTGGTGGGCTGACGATGCTTGTTGTGGCGTAGCAATCGGAGACAGAGGTGGTTATCACGGAGGAAAAGCAGACCCGGGTGAAACGAAAACGAGAGATGGCCAGTACCGGTAGACAGGAGCAGGAGAAGGATGCGGAGGTGTTGACAAGTGAATCTTCGTCTTTGTCTTCAAGCAGAAGCGAAAAGGAGCAGGAGGTGCCAATAAAAAGAAGATGAAGCATGGACAAACGGACTCGGAGATGGAAGAGGAGACATGGACTACAGTGCAGAGCTTCGCAAAACCAACGCAATTGAAGACGAGGGATCTTGCTCGGGAGTGTTTGAAAACGATATTGAACGTGAAAGCGACCAACAAAAAAATTCAGCCCGACATGAAAACGAGTTGGTCGAAGGTCATTATTGGCGTTCCAATGCTGTCGTGGCAGACAACGCGGCAGCTAGAGTGACCGCCCAGGCATTAGAGGCTGCAGCGGTGATTTTCAAGCAACTTGAATGGACAGTTGAGCATGTCTATGCGGTGCATGCTCTTACTGCTGCTCTTGCAGGGACCTGCTCCTCGAACAAGGCGTTGACGACTGTGTTCCAGCGGTACGTTTTAGATTCTTATCGCTTTCTAACTGTTTTCGGATGCTAACAAAAAAATTGACAGTGCTCAAGTAAAACTGAACACACTTGCGAAGGCAAGCCTTCACTCACTGGTGAGCAAGATAACTACTGGCAAGGGTGGCGGGTTGCTGGATCGTCTACTGTGGACATATCGAGACTTGGTGAAAAACGTGAAACCCCTACCATGCGATGAAAAACCACAACGCATTGCAGAAATACTTAGCATGGTCGAAATCGTGATGAGGGTCGTTTCGAAGGCCAAGCGTGGAAAGGATATTCGGAGTACGGTGGAGCAGGCGAGGGTCTGGGTGGCTGAGGTCCCTCTGGACCCTCAAGATTTCAACGTTTTGTGAGCAAAGCCGTGGCTTACAGCAAGAAAATGGAGGGCGACCAGACCGAGTTGTGCAGGTACGAGCACGTAGTGGGTTGCTGATGATGAAAGGTGGCCTAGAAAAACTAATTCTGTCTGTCTACATGTGCATATCATAGCACCGCAAGCAGTATCACGAAAGTATTGAATCAGCGGAAACATAGTTGAGAACGGAGACAACAACCGAGTGCGAAGAATGAAGGGGGGAAGTAGATTCTCGCGTAGCCGCTACGGTAGCTCAAGTGATAGAGGACAAAGTGACAGCCAAGTTTTACATCACAGTTTAAATGGCTACTTTTGTAAGCACAAATGGCTACATCCTCTCTAAATAGATATCCTTCAATACACGTTGGCGCTATACGAGCGCATCCTGTCGCTCGTGGAGTTTCACCGCAGCTCCAACGTCGTCCTGCAAGAGGAATTTCTCGCTCTGGTCGAATCCGTAAGCGACGTCGTTGCAGCTTTTGCCAAAGTGGAGGAAGTATGGGATGCCGTGAATCAACTGGAGCAGGGTAAAGCGTCCACCGGACGTAGCGAGTCACTTCTGGAGGTGATGGACAGCTCATTGCAGTTGCAACATGAATTGAACGATAAGTTGCAGAAGGTAGCGAGTGGAATGAACGTGGAGGACGTGGAAGTGAAGAAAGATGAGAAGAAACTGGAGAAAAGGAAGAGGGACGAGACGGAAGATAAGGAAGAGGACTCTTCAAGTGACTCCTCGTCCTCGTCCAGTAGTAGTAGTAGTGACGACGACGACGACGACGATGATGAAAAAGAAGACTCGAATAAACTCAAGAAGCAGAAGCTAGTGGAGGAGCCGAAGCAGCCTAAAGTGAGTGAATCTGCTACTGCTAGTGACAAGAAGCAAAGTGCGGATCTGTCTCTCGCTCACGAGGCTCTGAGCTCTCTCTTGAAGATGAAGACAGTCAACCAAAGGATTGATTTGGAGATGAAGCGCAAGTGGGTGAAGACGCTACACGACCTCAAGCTGATCCTCAATCACCAGTCAAGTCGGGACGCTCATACAACAGATAACCCGGCAGCGGAAGTCACTGTACGTGCGCTTGAAACTGCTGTGATGGTATTCGGAAAATTTGAGTGGACGCCTGAACGCGCGGAGGAAGTACGGGGCTTGATTGATGCGTTGACTGATGCTTGCTCCAAGAACGAGGTGCTGAGGATTTACTTTCACCGGTAAGACATCGACTTCGACAATGGTACTATCTGAAAGGCTTCTGATTTTTGTTCTTGTTTCCTGTGAACAGAGTTCGAGCTGAACTGGAGAGTCTTGAGAAGAGTATTCCTTGCTCCGTGGCAAAGGCTTCTGGAAAGGCAAAATCTGGCAAAGCAGAGGCTGCCTAATCGTTGGAGTATTTCCTCGAACTGGTTCAAAAAGTTGAGACTTTGCCAAAAAGTGAAAAGTCCAAACACGTTACCGAACCGCTTGATGTGATGCAGCGCGTGATGGCAAGTGACCCTGACTGCTCACGTCAAGGCGAGGTGCGCAATTCTGTTGAAGTCGTGAGGCGCTGGATTTGCAAACTTCCGTTTCGGGATGAACTGGATGTAGAGTATGTACGCTATGCGAACAGTATTTCTGCATATAGCAAAAAGCTTCACGGCCACCACAACCAGGTTGGATGGCAAAGGTACGCACAAGACTTGTCTTGATTTGTTGAAAAACCACAGCTAACTTCACCGGTCGTATTTTCCTCTCAGACTTGCTGCTACTCTACTTCAGTTGGTTTCTGATAAGAAAAAGCAAGCCATGAAGACTCTTCCTTTAACACCGAAGGCGTCGGAAAAGGCAAAAGAAATGCAGGACCGGCTAAAGGTGATAATAGCTCAAGCAGAGCAGTGGCAGGATGGCATTTTTTCGTTGAATCAACTGGACAAGGCCGTCAAGGGATTTGGAGATATTGCTTCCTACCAGTTACAGTTTTGGGATTCGTTAGCGGACTTCAACAGTGGTTTGTGCGTGGACAAGTTAATTCGCTGCGTTAAGTTCATCCAGAAGCCAACCCATCGTGAAAAGTACCTGCAGATCCTGAACAAATTGAAGCAAAGTATTGACAAGCATCAGTGATTAGATCAAGCCGTTGAACCACTTGAATTGAAATACAGTACTTCGAAGTATTATAGATGTTTCTTTCATTTTCGGTTCTGACAAAAAAGCCTTTAAGCTTTTATAGACGGTACCCAATCAGTTGAACGGCTTTTGCAGAGGTTCAACTGATTCGGTATCGTCTATAAAACACTGAACAAACCGTACGATTCGTAATCACCCAGCATACCTTAATAAATAATCGTTTATAGATCAGGTTGTATCATCAAATCATCTTCAATGATTTGTCACAAGAGAAAAGCCCAAACAAGTACAGTGATTTCGTTTAAGGGCGCATGGGGCGCCCATTAAGAAGCAAATATCTTGGATTTGTTAACTATAATTAATAAAGGTGGCGCACGAAAGGTAAGGAAGTATGGTTAAAAGAGGTCGCTAGCCTAGGCTCTTGTTTTTTTTCACGAGACAGTGAGGTTGAACATCGTGCTCTCGCGCCGCAAACATACTCGTACCTAGCGAAGTCAGTGTTTGCTGCGATGCCCTGAAGGCGCTCTGTGAAGGAATTGACAAATATTAAAAACTTGTGTATCCGTATTCTGTGTGATGTTCGAAATACTATATATAGACCACTGCGAGAATGTCTACAGTAGAGCGAAAAATACAAATGAAATGGGCATGAACACTAAACTTACACATGCAAACACTCACGCAGATTAGGATGCATGGCCGGATCCGTCTGGGTACACAAACCGTATACGCTTGTCACATGGAAATAGGCTCAGCAACGAAGCGGCTGCCCTGTACAAAGTGCTGAGTTAGAATCATTAGAGGAACCGCCGACGCCGGGAGTTAGGGGAGATAGTGCGGAAACGGCAGCAACGTGTTGTTAAGTATTTCCCAGTATCGCCTGCTCTTCTGTTGATACAATATATATTGCGCGCCTTTTGGTTAGGATTGTCGAAAGTTGGACGTGTGTGCAGTTGAACTTATACCCGTGACGGTGCAGCTAAATATGGCTACTGAGACGAAGAAGGTCTGTGATGAGCTCGCTGTGCACCCCAAGATCAATCCTGACTTCCTAGTACTGCACGGACTGGTTCTGCGGTAGGGTGGAGAGCTAGGTAAAAGATATCCTGTGGCATCAGCGTATCCTCATTTCGCTTTCTCGTGTAAGAGCACGAAACGCTGCTGGGCATGTACAGATTTCGGAGATTTTTCTAGTTTCCCGAAATAAAGCTTATTTCGGGTTAAAAGGCGACCTTCACTTGGGGTCGGATAGGGATTCCACAACACATAGTGAAAATAGTATAATGTATTGAAGTGATTATGCCATGTGAAGATTTCTATTATTTTATGGCTAGTGTCGACACAATGTCGAGCTGCTTAGCGAATAAAGTGCCCTCGAACGAGATATCTGTCCCTGACTTCTGGTACTCATTCTTTTCCCACCGAATAATGGAGAAGTCAGCCTCGACTGGCGCTGTATTTGGAAATACAGATGCTAAGACACCACAAAACCGTCGTAGCTCCTTTAATTGGCCGCTTACGAGTTCCATCACGCCGCAAAATCAGTCCGTTATGTGTACTGCTTTATAAAGCATCCCTCAATTTGGCGTCTTTGTGCACACTCGATCTTCAACAAATGTCCTGACGTATGAAATCTTTACAACATACGCATTCCGGATGACATTACAGACGAGTTGATAGATCTTCGCAGGCGCTCGCACCGGTGGAGATGCTCGTATTTTGAAAGGGTAAACACACTGTGAGCTTCTGCTATCTGGACTCGTGGGTATCCAGTGTGTTAAGCTTATGGCATGTTAAAGATAGGGGTTCCGATCGGCAACCCCTTCGAGTTACGGCAGTTATTTATGAAGCAGTTTAGGGTTAGGTCTCTGAAGACCTGTGTAGGTAGCCGACAGAGTACTCGCAGCAGCATCTACTGTAAGCTCACGAAAACTATATTGATATATCTAACCATGGAAAGCATCGAGTACCCAAATTTTAAAAATACGTCAAAATAAACCCGAAGTGAGCCAAAAGGGTCGGTTAGGGAATTTGGGGCCAATTTCCCGAGATAGAGGAGGCCTGGGCATGTACCAGGACCATATCACGCACATCTCGCTCACGGACGAGGAGCGCACCAAGTATGACCAATCCGCTCGCATCTTTCTACTGAAGGCCGTGGCCGAGCGTTCCAAGTTCGATCTCGACCCGAAGCCCCGGAAGTACATGCACTGCCGCAAGTTCATGGGAGTCTACCACAGCGTCAAGTTGACAGGGGCGGATCATCATACAAGCCCCCCCCCCCAGATTTTTAGCAAGTTTTTTTTTGGGATTCCTTTTACCCCAAATTTTGCAGCGAGTGGGATTGACACCGTCGAGGTTCAGTAGTGAATAGTCCTGGACACGATTATGGCGCCAAAGCGACTCGTATCAGCGTCAATTACAGACTTTTTCGCAAATAAATCTCGGACTTCGCCTGTCAAGCAGAATCATTCCGAAAAATCGGCTGCACCTCCTTCAACCTCTGATACTGAGCGGTACAAGGCCGCCCGCTTAGTATGGTGCAGGAGTATCGGTGTGTCAAGTGTCTCCGAGAATTGTATCTTTGCGGATTTCGTTGGAGCTGATCCATCAAAGCGACCTCCCAACCTCTATCGCATCGAAGAGTTAACAACCCCGAGCTGCTACGACAGGTGCTCCGTGTCTATGCTCGTCAAGGACCGCACCAACCACGGTATATCAAATACAAATCGCGCGAGTTTGGGAAGCGCTCTCGTACGCTCCAGACTAGTTGGTTTCAGCGCTACCTTTGGCTGGAGTACTGCCTAAGACTGATGCAAGCTATTGTTTTGCTGCTATCTCAGCAGAGCGATCATGACATTAAAGACGAATTGTCTGTTTTTGTTCAGCCTAGTGTGGTTATAGCAACTGGAAGATGACCATGTCTTTGGCGCCGTCAAAGGTACGCCCGATCCGGCTGTGCCGCTAATGCTCGGAATGGAGTTGATTGACGGCTCCATCAAAGCCGTTTTGAGTGGACTTTGTTGTGATACAACCGAGAATCGCCGGATAACCAAGATTTTATTGGGGTTCCCGCGGGCTGAAGGTGCCGTGATGGCGTTAGGGAACGGCGCAGCGTCTTGACGTATGCGCGAATGGGTCTGGCTGTCGTTACCGATGATCAACAATGGGGTTACGAGCTCTACGATCGATCTGTCCGGAGTGGGCCATGGAAGGTATTCCCGGGATGCAGCGATAGAACACGGTAACGCGTTAACTAGACCGACCGCGCCTTCATATCCACAAGACTGAGATTTTCCGGAGGGGTTACATATACAAATTTGGTAAATACCGGAACAAAGTTACCTACTACGGTGTTGAAATGACGTGGCTCAACGTCGTGCACAGCACCACAAGTGGCCATACCAAGAAGTTAAACACATTAGAGGAGCGAGCGGAAAGCCACGGATGGACTGCTACCTGGTGCGTGAGTTTGCTTGATGGTAACGTCAATGCGGATACCTTCTGACATGTCTGGCTTCCTTGTCATCCTCCGCGAAGCGTGCCGTGGCTGCTCCAAGCAACCTCTGCTTGAAAGCTACTCGGTAAGTGCTGATTGTCATCAGAGCCTGTTCTTGTCAGATGAATATTTTCGCATTGGACACCAAGCGTAAGAAGCCTCTGCGCCTGTTATTCTGGGTGTTCTGTATCAAAAGTGTCATCAGGTGTACACACGGAGCGTGGATGACCACATCGAAGTCACTGACTTGAAGTCAGCGGCCTTGCGTCCGAGCCCGAGCTTCGTTTCTGTCCATTTTGAATTTCCCGGGGGCGGAGAGCGTCAATACCAGGCACAGCGGAAGTATCCAAGGTGACAACAAAATGGACAATCCATTCCGCCCACGACTCCTATCGTCTTCACCGTCAACACTTCCGGTACCAGGTGCGCAGGCTTAAGGCGATAGAACCTGAGAAGGGTCTGGCTGGTACACTGGCCTGCATCACGGGCTGCAAACGTCACAGCAGTTCCAGATAAGCTGGTCTCCTGTGTTGAAGCTATACGAATCCATCCTTGCCAACCGAGCCGCCGTCGCCTCAAAACTAGCGCGTTCAAGAAACAAAGCGCGAAAAAGCAGTCTTGATATTATGCACAGCCTTCCAGCTGTTGAACTGAGAAATTTGCCCACGAACTACGTAAATTTCCATTCAAATCAGTCTGAGCATCATTTGCATCCTTCATACAGCTTTGAAGAAACGACTCTGGAAACCAACCCATTCATGTCTGGTGTTCCTGACTATGGGACAGTGTTTCGCGAAGCTCCAACTTCATCAGTGTCGAGAATTACGCATGGAACGTATCAAACCACGGCATCGGAGGATATCGATAAATCAAGAAGATGGATTTGCCAGGAGGGCCGGATGGGCGCTTGCTCCGACCTGCCGATTGGCAGCCTGGAACTTCTGAAGAGGCTGATCGGAGAGGGTAGCCTGAACGGCCCCTACTCGATCCCGAAGACGCTGCCGAACCTACAGTAGTCGGCTTGCTAGATGAGCCGGCGAGGTAAGGTGCTGTGCAAGCCGTGGCTACGCAGGTTGCCGAAAAGTGGTCGAGACCTTGAAGGAAGCGGTGGTCATGGACCTCGATACTAAATTGCTTCAAGCAACAACCTCGAACCAGCACAAGAACCAGATGTTTGGCGAGAAAGCTAGACAGCTCCTGCGCCATCACCTTCTTGACCCTCCTGCGTGCGACGTCGCTTCATCTCTTCCGACTATTTGAAGACTTAAACTCGAGTGTTACTTTGGCTCCAAGTGACAATTACTCCATAAAGTCACCACGAAATGGAATGATCTATTGTGGGTTGTAGTCGAAGGTTCCAAGGTGGGTTGAACCGCTATAACACTTGAACTCACTAGTTGTCAAACTAAGTACGGCTTCGGACTTAAATGAAACCCATGATCCTGCCCGTTGATCGCCAAATAACTTGCTTTTAGTATTCGAGGACTCAAATCATGTTGGCCAACATCGGCAAATATGACCGGAACTCACAGTATGTCGAGTAAACATGAAGTAAATAAACAAAAGGTACCGTGATGTGTACGGTACACTATACGTGGTACTTTGGTGGCTACCAGCCACTACCAAACCAGACGACATCGTTTAGAAATGACAACCGCGAAAGTCACGGATACGGCGGTGATAGGTGCAAAGGTCGGGATAGCCGGCAACGAGAGGGGTACTGCTGAACACGCTACAACGGCTACTCGGACGAAAGCAATACGAAATTGGCGAGCCAAGAAACGGTCGGCGCGCATGGCTGAGGGAGAGATCGAGAGGCCGAGTAAGTGGTCACAGATTCATCGGCTGCTACCGACGGAAGGGATACTGCTTAGCAGACTGGAGTGGCTCGTCGGACGAAAACAACATGAAGCGTGGGGACGAGGGAGAAGCGAAGGACCACATATATGCCTGGAAATAAATGCCTACCACACTGCTGATTTGAGCAACAACAACAAAACACGGAATATGATGGCTAGAGCGAGGTTTATATCGCACGAAGTAGGCGGAAGGGTTCAGACTTATGAAGCTGTCAGCGGAGACCCCCATCACAGTAACCAGTTATATCACAACTCGCAATGAGTTGGAGCACCCAATAAGGGCCTCTTCTGACGGCGCCAGTGAAGATGACAGTACAAGGGACAATGAAAACTGTAGTGATGAAGACATAACGGCTGGATATTATAACGGGGGAAACGGCTGGAGGCATCAGGATGACGAACCGTCAGGCTCGAAAGGGTCGTACCTGTGGATATCAGCATTTGCATCGATGGTGACCGAAACGGATTCGATGCACTAGATTCAGATGGTCCATCTGATGGAGATGAAAATTCAGACTTGGCTACTGAGAAACACGTTTGTTTCGTTGGCACAAGTGCTGACTGGACTGATGCAGCGATTGGAAATTTCATGGCTGAAGTCGGTGGAGATATCAGTGATGATGACGCCTTGCTCAAGTTAGCCAGAACGCGGAATGAAATAAAAAGCTGGGAAAAAGACGCGTGGGAGGAAGGTAATGCCTAGGTTAGAAGCATGACAATGGAGATACGTAGCTAATTGTCGATTGTGCTTTCATGTAGTCCCTGTTAGCAGCCCACAACAACCCGAATATCGTGGGCTATTCCAAGGACAATGGTGACCAACCCGTGGGGTCTTGGACAAAGCAGAATCCTCGTTAGAACGTTTATGGTACTTCTTTCCGATGAGTCTGTTCCAGACGATCGCGAAAGAAAGCAACCGATATGCTGCCCCAACAGTTGGGACTTGTGCTAGAAAGATTAGGGACAGGCAAGTCACCAACAGGCAACATGGCAAGCGTGCCAAGGAGGTCGAATCGCTGAAAGAAATCCGTCAACAACTTCGGTCAATGAAAGTGTTTGAGCCACACGAATACACTCACCTTTTTGGCCTTCTCATAGCTCGAATGTTATGCCCTCAGCGACGGCGTTTATCCAGTCACTGGAGCTGGACGTCAGTTGGTGCATTACCACACGGCACATTTGATGCTTGGATATCAAGGAACAGGTGCGGTTAGTTGTCTTGCTCATCAAAGTTACTTCAAATTATTTCTAAGTGTATTTTACGTTTTGACACAGGTTTGATGAGCCGACGCATCGTCTACACTTCTCTGACAACAACGACCCTGAAGCAAAGACTGATCGCACGTGGGAATGAAGACCCGTTATTGAGACACTTCAACAAACCTTCAAATACGGTTTCACGCCAGGCCTTGCCTTGTCATTCGATGAAGGAATGCTGCCCTCCCGTTCGAAGTTCAACGGAACCCGCATGCTCATGTGGGATAAACCGCACGAGTGGGGAACTTACATGTTTCTTACTTGTTGTCCCCGTACTCCGTATTGTTTGAGAAAAGCTATACCGTGATAATGTTATGCGATCTACATTTGGCTCTAACAAAATATTTGATGATGTAGGCTGGAGGTTTATTGCAGGAAAAAGGCGCGTTTGGGAGCCCCCCCCCCCCAAACGATAGACGAATAGTCCGTCCCAGCGGCAGTTCTTCGAAATCTTGGCATCAAGAACCGCTAATCCTATCTTCTCGTCGTGAGCTACATATTTTACACGTCGGTGGCGCTTGCGCTGAAGCTGCTGACCAACATTTCAAACTAGACGTATCGGCTTTCCTCTCGCTCTCAAGGACAAACAGAAAAAGCGGCCCGCCGATGTTTCACGGGGTTCGAATTGCATGGCACGACTGAAAGCTGCCCTTGAATTTAATGTGTGCTGGTGGTGGGATCCAAAGCCCGCACATTTGCTTGCTACGGGTGCGATCACACAAGAGATGACAATCGGTGCGGATCAAGGTACAACTCAACACCTCCGATACTTTACTTATTATATTGTGAATCATTTTGCAGTCATAAACGCGTACGCTGGTGGCGATGAATCCATAATGCCTTGTTCGAAGTTAGTCAAGGACTACCACCACAATATGGGTGGAGTGGGTGTCCATGACCAGCTTCGGTTGCAGCGGCATTCGGTCCAATTGGCGATGACATTCAAGAAATACTACAAAACGTGAGTTCAGGGAGTATCCTGTGATACGTTAAAGTTTATCTGAGGTGGCATTGCGTGTTTTATGTGAAGGTTGTTTCTGGGACTTTTGGAAAATGCTCTTGTACACGCTTATGTAGTTTATCGTACCTACTACGCTCTACTACTGGTCTTGGAAAACTTGGTTTGACGCATGCTGAATTTTTCACAACACTTCAAGCTCAACTGTTAGTGGTGAAGGTGGAGGAAATGGACCTCATCACACAGGTACGTCGTTCTCCCATATATTCTGGGGCAAAAAGTCGATCAAATCTAATTTTTCGGATAACTAAGCGAGGACTTCCAACCGCCCCCAGTCTTTCACCACCGATGCGTTAAAGGCGACCATGAGCCGAAGAAGACTGAGGACTTCACCAGGGCCATTGGGAGACCCCCAGCAAAACGAATGACCCGGGCTTGCAAGGTGTGCAGCGTTCTAGCTGGAAAGGGGAAACGCGAAACAATAACAAATGGTATTTTGAGGCTTGTTCCGAGGGTCATGTTGACGAGTACGTCATCACGAGGCATATGCTATTCTCACTTCTGCGACTAGCAGCGCTATTTTACTGGGTTAGTGTGTATCTTTGTCAAGTTGTACGATATAAATCATATGGAACGTTGAGGTCTTGTAAGTTGATCTGGTATGAGGGCCGGGAACGAGGTTAGCGCTCTCCTCCATCAGACAAGACTTTACAATTCCGAAAGCCTAACGGAAAGAGGCATTCCACCGGACGCTCTCACGGACTTGGAGAATACACTAGGCAGTCCAATTTTATGCTACTGGATTGAATAATATTCAATGACATACATAATAAACTTCACTATTCTCTACCTTCACTTAGTACATATTGAACATATTCACGTTCGCATTTGCAAACTCTTTGACATTGATCCTTCATGTTTTCATCAGAAACGTTGCTGATACGCGCACGCCTGCTATGGGACCGTATTGATGTTAACATCAAACATTTGCTGGCACAAACCAACGAAATCGCGGTCTCTCCTTTGACCGAAGCGCTTGTAGCTGCACGTAAACGCCTTCAGAATAGCTGGATCCGTCACGCCATTGTGTGAAAGTTTCACTGCGTTCTCTTGGTGTCGCTCTGTTCCTTTCTGCATCCAATAAACCAGCGACACAGCGCCGTCCACAGTAACCGTTTCCAACTGCTCTTCATTTAGTGATTGCCCGTCCTTGAGGAGAATCTGCAGAGCGAGAACACCCACCACAGATGTTGGTGGGTCGAAGTCGACGAAGAAATCGAGTGGACACCAGAATGTTCTTTGCTTCCGTTACTAAACCAAACTCATCATCATTGAGGATATCAGTGTGACATCAATGCGATTGCGAGCAGCTGTGCGCTTCACTGACCGCTTTGCTACTACCAGCACGCGGGGCATTAAACGCACATTGGCGCTCTCAATCAGATCATTCCACAACCGATATGTAGCGAAGCCCAACTCGATGAGGCTCTAAGCGACCTCGTTAACTAATGGTGTCCAAGGTGTTGCTAGGTAGAATGGCACAGCTATCGTATGGAGTCTTGCAAACTTCCAACCGCCACAGGTCTAGTGGAAAAGGATTCGCCCGAGATCCTGGGCAATAAATTGACACGCAGGCGACACCTCTGCATACGAAGCCAATCGGGATGCCTAAGTGCGAAGCCAAGCTCAACAGTAGCCTCGAGAGCGAGCAACTGAATCTGCCAGAATGTCTAAAACCTCAAGAGTTCGTGTCAGAACGTACTCGTGACTTTGGTCGATTTTTGCTCGGTCTACAAGTCCACAGAAACTTGTGATCCGAAACCCTACTCGCACAGCATTATTTCGAAGCAGTTCACCAAGCGAAATGTAAACGCCGGCGCTGATAATCAGGTTGCCAATCGCATCGTTTCCGATTGCAACGCCACCATGATCGTCGTCTTCACCGATCCCTTGCAGGCCCTAATTGAGTTCTTTCAGAACAGCACCGAAACCGTCGAACACCGCGTTTCACTGTCCTCTTTCGCCGTAATACTGGACTGTTCGGTGCCGTTCATGAGATCTTGCAATAACTTAAGACCAGGCGAGGTGGATTTCACAGCATAGACTGTCCAATGCATCAAACGAAGTATGCGCAGTAAGAAGACGGGTGATACGGATGCCCACAACAAGGCGACTCGGCTGGGAAACGATAAATTCAGTCGCAACAGTCACGAGATTCGTAACTTGGTCCTCGCCGATAAACGCGGTACGCGAAGACGCCATTTTCAGCACCAAGTACAAAAACTGCAACACACACTCTGTTGGTATTGGGACGTTTCAGTGAGCTCTGCTGTTTGACGAGGTGCGCCGCAGATGGAGGCGGAATTCGTGTGCGGAAAAAGTACGTCGTAGTTGAAAAACGTGATTCTGGAGAACGATGAAGTGCTGTTTCACGGCATTGACGAGTCACTTCTCATGGGTTCCGCTTTGCGTGCGCTCCTGACGTGATCCTGTCGGACTACTTGCTAAATCTGACCGATAACAACAGATCAACCACCACGTAACCATGACCCAAGGTTTCAAAAACCAGCACCACCACGCCGAAGCCGTGATATTCATTACTTTATTCCCCGATGCTGGTGTTCCGTCAAAGGCGAGCACTCCCGTCGGTAGTTTGGTGCGAAGCGTCTCGACATCCAGCCGTAGAACGTCGTATTTTCCTCTCTATCGGCGACAGCGGAAGGCTCGCGGATCTCTGGTCGGGTCACCGCTACAAATCGCCAATGAACCCTTCTGGAGGGGCCCTGCGGGCTTCGTGTTGCCACAGTCGGCCAACACGACGAGGGACATAAAGTTCACCGCCTTTTCGTCTCCAAACTAAAAGAAGGCAACCGAGTCTCTGAGCAGCTCCGATGCCGGCTTCGCCTCCAACCACCAAGCCGGTGAGCTTTTGCCACCGTGCAATGAGTTGTTGAGCCACGGCTGCCAGTTCGTCCACGTCTAGATGGCCCGCGACGATGAGATCGGTGCTGGATACGGCAAATAAGTAATAGATGAACAGCGCGCTAGACACCAATAGCCCCAACAAAGGTTAGCATGCCGTCTCCATCCACGTATTGAAGCAATGGAATATGGACGCTGCCAACCCTTTGGTCGACCCTAGGTATTGGTCGAGGTTTCCACTCAGTATTATATATATATTCAGGTGATCGTGCAAACTACTCGCTTGGTTGCTACTGTCTGAGAAGCAATCGCTGGCTCAGCTTGTGGCTGTACCTCTTTGGTTATCGTGTTCTTCATATTGCGCCAAAGGGAAACCGTCCAGCGCTGCCAGGTTCGGGCACTTCAACACCCCTTCAACTCACCTTGCGGGGAACTGGGGTACACGACGCTGTACCCCCTCGCGTAAGCCAGTCAGGTGCCGGCAGTTTTGCTTGAAGCCGTATTTACAATACCGGCTTCTTCAGTGCCGATCCCGACCCCTTCTTGCAGCAATGACGACGACCTGCGATCTGCATCTGCGCCGGAGATTTGCGTACTGGAGGGTGGCTCTGCAGAGATGAGCACGGGCAGTGCCGTCGTCGGCAGCCAGCGTCTCTCGATCATGCGCCTGCGACAACGGATAGCCAGCGATTGAGTGCGCAGCGACCGCGCGATTGGCTGGCGGGTGGAGTTGCAGAAGTACTTGAGTGTTCGAGAACTTGCGTTAGCGTTGTTGTTGGCGCCACAGCAAAAACTTCAAGAATTCTTGCTGCTAAGCGGTGTACAGTGTACGTCGCGACCAAGCACAACCGAGCAGCTGCGCGCGCGCGGAAAGCAAACACGACCGAGACCTGCAGAGTTAGCAGCATCGATCCACCGATCGATGCTCGTGGGTCGGTTGGTGAAGGCGGTGATGAAACACTTGAAGGTGGAGCATCAGAGAGACGCAGTATGGCTCGAACGGTTCTGCCGGTTCCTAAAGGTGCTGGTTCAAGCCGTAGCGGAGCACGTTCTCGGTTGCGAGATTGACGACACGCTGAACGGCTTTGCGGAGAAGAATATCCAACAAACTGCCACTGACATCTCTAGACTGATGAAGCCCGCGCAAGTCAAGCTTAGGTTTATGTGGATGGCTTACTGGCATTCGATGGCCTCATACCTGCTGAAAAATTTGTGATTCCGGTCGGCTACCCGCACTCGGTGCAAAAGGTGGCGATGGGAGAGATCTTGTAACGGGGTTACACACAAGTAGCTACACGTAGCCACTTGGTTACATGGAGGGTTCTCGAACGTTGGTGTAAGACACACCAATGATTACACTTTGCAGACCGCTGGTCTGTATGCATTTAGGCTTCCTATTGGTAGATAAGCATTTCTTTCTACCAATTAGATTAGCAGGGTTCTGACAGCCATCGGATGGCAGAATACCTTTCATATAGGAT
>QOKR01000737.1:0-24159 GCA_016880985.1 Phytophthora idaei
CATCAGGCCGAACGCGATGTTGCTCGACTTGACGTAGTCGTCCTTGGGCCGCGAGTCCGTGAAGTTTGGCGTCATCTCGCGGTTCACCACATGCCACACCGACTTGGTCAGGAACACGCCACGCATGTAGCGGCTCCACGTCGCGTAGTTATCACCGTTGAACTTGTCGATGGTGACCTTGGTCGAGGCGTCTTGGGCAGAGGACATGGTGCTTGGGGCTCATAACCTGATAAAGGTGTTGAGGTCTTGGAAGCGAGGCTTGGGCTGAGCGGAGGGAGTTCTGCACTTGGTGCGGAGACCGGAGTGAAGACCACTTGAGCTGAAGAAGGAAGATTCGAAAGTGATTGATTGATCGGAGCTTACACTGTCTTCACTACCTAGTCTGCATCCAATTATTTGGTGCATCCAATCACCAACACTATGTACTCGTCCAATCATCCTACTCGTCTAATCATCGGTGGCGTAAACAACGTACCGTAATCATTGCGGGATCGTATTGGACCGGTTCGGGTTAACCGGTTAATGGGTACAACTGGTACACAGTACCCAAAACCAGCAACCCTCAATAGGCTCTACCATCGAAGGATCCTCTAGTTAAAACAAAAACAACATAATCTGACGAGTTAAGAATGAAGCCAAAGATCCATGTTAGAATGATGACACAACCGTGCTGTAAACTTCGATTCTAGCCTAGAAGTTTTGTGGTGTTTCACTTCTTCATGAGATCTTATGAAGTACGCGAGCCTGGCGTTGGGTCTGAGGCCCACTTTTGATATTTGACATTCTTCTACTGTAAGTACTACATGTGTATTTAGGATTTAGGATCATAATTTTGTAAGATTTGGATTGTCGAAATTCAACATTATTACCATGCTTAGAAAAGTCAGAACCACGACATCCTGTGGCAATCTTTGTTCACTTTCTGAAGAAATTCCAAAACTCGTTCAGCAAGACTGAGGGATGGAAGACTGAAGATCGCGTATACAGGACGCCCTCTTGTCCTGCAACACCACATTTCAATCACTTCCATGAAGTAAACCTACGGGTTAATTAAGTATGATCGTTTTCGCCGTTCATCTGCGCTGAAACGAATATTCCCTACTACGAACACATGATATTCTCGTAGTTTTGAGAATTCGAATCAGATAGTTGAGCAAGCTTGGAGGGCGGGACTGGCGTATTGGGAATTTGGAGCCGGAGACCTTATGAAGTGCCGGAAACACTGGCTCGTGACTAACATGTAAAGTTACCGACCTTAGTTCGATTATTGCGAGGCTGATTACCGATTGAAAAAGAAGTAAGAAGAAGAAACGTAAGGCTGGGAAGAGAATATATGCTTGGTATGGCTATCTCGTTTGAACTACATGTATGTCGTTAATTATTTCCAATATAAAGAAATGGTGGTTTCGCTAACACCCGAGAAAACTACACCGCATCAAACTAGAGCAAAGCCCCTCAGCAACAGTCTGCGCATCTCTTGTTGCAAAAGGTCCGTAGTATGCACCCCAGCAAGTACGGTCGACAATTGCGTCCCAATGCAGTGCAACACAAAGAGGTCGTCTTCTCGAGAGAGGCAGAGAAACAAAGGATGACATTGACCGTCGTTGAAGTTATATTTCCAAGCATTGTAATGCTTTTCACCGCAGTTTTCAAGGGGTAGTCGTCGTCACAGAGAGGGTTCTGAAAATCCCATTCTCTACTAAACGACGTCACAAAACGTTTGGGCGGCCGCAACGATAAATCGGATACGCCACGCCTTACGTTTATGCGCATTCGAATGAAACTCCATCGAATGGAAGAAGAACACAAGACCGTTGGAAGGATGCATCGTTGTAAACACAGGGCTAACGTGCCCACGTCGTCCTTGAGCCAGGTTAGTAGGGAGGTCGGGTCATCTCTCTTTAAAACCAGTAGCAGTCGCATCCCACAACGAATTCACAGTAGCGTTTCGAGCAACTTTCACTAGAAACCGGAGGTCGTGGCCATACACCGCACATGTCAGCTCCCTCCGCCATCTTTCCTTCTCACTGACTGCCCGTGCAATGAGTGAACTACATCCATCACATCCGGATACCGCTCACATCTATCTGGATATCGATTAGCATCCATCATATCCGGAAACTGTACCGTTTCACATCTGGATATCGAACCACAAAAATCGAAGTTCGCAATGGCAAATGTGGCGCGTTGGGCGTCGCGCTCCATGTGGGGCGGCTCTGTCTACAAGGTATACATCCCGCACTAGAGCAACCTTCGCTACCCGTCCTCTCTGACGCAATACCCTCGCTTTTTCACGTGTTGCACCGGATCCTTTAGACAGCGGGTTGCAGAGGCCTTCGCTCGTACTCGTCGACGCCGTTAAAGAGCGCGTTGGGGACGCTGTACACGGCCTGCCAGCGGGTAATGGACAATACCGATCGACTGGCCAAGTACGAGAAGGAGTTACAGCTCTTTCCCGCTGACACCAACCCGGCGTCGCTCTGGTGGACGATGGTGCAACTGCACATGCCCCAGAAGACAGAGATTGAGCTCGTGGAGTTTCTAGAAGGCGCCAAAATGGCAGCCAAGACGCAGCTTAAGGCCGTTAACTCCAAGGAATTTGCAGAATTTGCAGAATTTGCAGCTGGACTGACAAGCGAGTCGGCAGTTGCGGACGAACTGAGTTATTACTGCACTCCGAGGTTCTTTGAGAACTTGAAAGAGGCTGCGGCGAGCACGTTGAAGGACAGGAATATGACACTGGAGCTACAGGATATCAATATTGAGAGCGTCGTGGTGGCCGACGTGAGGTACGCGCAGTTGACACAGACAGAGTACGAAGCTCAGACGGCGGGGCTCGCAGTTCTTCCGTTTCTGTGGGCGGCGGATGCGACGATTGAGTACATGCAAATTAATGTCAAGACAAGGAGCCTTGAGACCACGAAGATGACGCTTATCGGTCAGGAGGAGTGTCTCGCGCTGCAAGACAACTCGCGTACGTGGACGTTTGGAAGCAAGGTCGGCAGTTTTGAGGAACTGGAGTGGCGTATTGTGAATACTGTTGGAGCGAACAACGCCGCCAAGCAGCTTTCACGTACTGTGTACGCCGATCAAGTCGATGATGGCAACGATATGTCATTGGAGGATGGGCAGAAATTGTAGGCACGGCTAAAGTTCAAGGTACAGTAGCCCAACGCCAGTTTTTGTTAGTTGGGATGTCAGAATCGGGTACGCGTGACTACTTCTGATCAGTCACCCATGAAGTTCGCTGTAATCTCGTGCCGAAGCTGCCGGATCCTGCCTCTTCATTTCTTCCCCCTGCTTTCAGTTTCAGTTTCCCCTTCTGCGCTTTAAATCGACAATTTCCAGCGCTTGTTTGTGAAAATCAAGAAAGCCGATGCGCCTTCGTTTCGTGTTGCTCGCGGTTGTAGTCACGTTTATTTCAACAAGCGATGCGCGGGACCTGCGCCCCCAACAATTAAAGTTAATGAAGAACAATACCCCAACAGCATTGTGGATACCGGTACTACGGGAAATGGAGAAAACTCTGAAGAGAGAGTGACCAAGCCTATTCGTGGGATTAACTCAGCCGTCGCTAACCACGAAGTGGTGCCTATCAAGTCTTCCAGGTGGAACAAAGCTCTCGCCAATGTGCTCAAGTTCATTCTTCCAAAGAATGAAGGCAGACTGGAGTACAAGGGGAACGGCCAGTGGAGATTCAATGCATTTTAGAATTGAGTGATGTAGTAGTTGTGGCTAATACAGATGTGACTTGGAGCGTGGTCCAGAATGGTGCTGTGATGCTATTAGTGCTGGGTAGGAAACTCACGCAACTACTCCTTTGTACCAAACTACATTCACACACTTTGTGCTTGTGCGAATAAAAGGAGAATCTGCTCCTAATAGGCCGCGACGCAAAAGGTAAGTAATGCCTAATAAGTCCCCCAGCAACTCGGAAGCAACACCAGACCAAGAAAAAATCGTTCAGTAAGACAATCACAAGTCGATCGAAGTACTGCACTTTGAAGTCGGGCCTGATCCATTTCACCGCTGCAAGAAGTATAAAATCGCAAGCCGTAGTGTGCCTAAGCTTAATGGTACTCATCATTCAAGCTAAAAACGAACACTGAGTTTGGTCCAATGTTAACCTTTCCGCCAGCAATCACCCCTCGAATCTCCCTATCGAAGCCCTTTAAAGTATGCATTCTCACCTCGTGCGGCAAGGCAGCGTTAGTCTCCGAACAAAAAAACCGCTTCCGGTGCTGCAAATTCTCGTCCTTTCCTCGTCCCATTTGCTTATCATCACGGTCCATTCCAGCTCGGCATCCCCTCCGCCATGCGTCGCTTCTTCGGACGCTTCGCCAGTCGCCCGCGCGTCGTCGCCGGCCACCAGACGCCGCCACGTAGCGTACCGGAGGGCATCGCGCGTCCTCCGTACGCTGCGAACGGCGGCATGTCGGACCTCAAGCCCTTCATCCCCATCCTGGACGCAGAGCAGCAGCAGCGGCTGCGCGCCGCCTGCGCATTGACCGGAGATATCCGTGAGTTCGCCAAGCCGCTGTGCCAGCCCGGAGCCACGACGGAGGACATTGACCGCCTCGTGCACGAAGAGATTGTGCGACGTGGCGCGTACCCGTCGCCTCTCAACTACGGAGGCTTCTCCAAGGCTCTATGCTCGTCCGTGAATGAGATCGTCGTGCACGGCATCCCCGATAGCAGGCCGCTGGAGGACGGAGACATTGTCAACATCGACATCTCCGTCTTCCTGGGCGGATTCCATGGCGATACGTCGCAAACTTTCCTGGTGGGGAATGTGGACGAGACCGGGAAGCACCTGGTGGACGTCACCAATCAGGCGCTTTTGGGCTCCATCGAGCACTGCTGCAAGCCGCTAAACCGCTTTGCTAGTATTGGAATATTTGTACAAAAGCTAGCGGAAAAGGAGGGACTGGGCGTCGTGCGGGAGTACACGGGTCACGGCATTGGTAAGGAGTTCCACTGCCTGCCTTTCATCCTGCATCACCGCAACAGCGAGCCAGGCAAGATGCTGCCGGGCATGGCCTTCACAGTGGAGCCGGCGCTCACGGAGGGAAGTCCCCAGGTGAGAGCTGGAAGCGGTCGAGGATCTGTGTAGTTTATATCTTGCTCATTGTTTACTGTGCTTGTGATTGATGCTAGATTGTGCACTGGGACGACGGCTGGACTGTGGCCACGGCAGACGGCGGACGATCGGCGCAGGCGGAGCACACGGTGCTCATCACCGAGGACGGCGTCGATGTATTGACGTAGAAACATATCACGTAGCTCTCTTGTTTGATGAGTAATCTAACTACGTGAGGCAGACAATTTTTGACATCGCCACTTCTTGCACGGCATCTGTCTATAATATGTATCCTTCATCAGGACATTTCAAATGCAAATAGTGCATCAGAGGTATGGCAAGCGGTGATTAGATAAGTCAGGGCGGCAGCTCTGGGGGACTTCACCATGAACTTTATATTCGATAAATGACGGCTTTGAGCACATACAGAGAATGAGCACAAAACTCGAGAACCCAATCCACCACCAACAGGAAGATAGAAACAAACAAAAACACATTACAAGATGGTTAGAATAATTCCTGGGGATATATGTAGTATTGAGCTTCAAGCCAATAAGTATAGAGTTCTGAAAGTGAAGCCGTCAACATTTAACACTAACCTGCTAAAAGTAAATTGAAAAATAACTTCTTGAAAGTAACTGAATTCGTTCGTACAAAATAGTACTACATGTACATGTGTAGTAGTTGGGGTGATACAGTCAGTGCCTAATGTTAACTCAGACAAAGTGCTTTGCTGTTGTAGAATTTTACAACAAAGCACCTTTTAGAAATTATCTGCAACTTTCAAGTAACACTCAGGGTTTATCCTATATTTCATGCAGATTGATGTTGTTACAGTATCATCCATCAATAATATAGATTGGTCTGTTTCAAAAGCATAAAAATACTAACAACAAAAAACGTTTTAGTCAGGCTAAAACGTAAAAGACCAATAGAAGATGCATGGTGGCCCCAAGCGATTCTTCCATCAGCAAACGGCCGAGACTGGTTGGCACCCTGATGCAGTTACTCAAATGCGTCTTCACGTTTTTTGTCGTGGCCGAAACGTACCGAGTATTATGCCAATAAAAAACATTTCCAACTTGATACGAGAAATCTATAGAATTCTAATCGACATCCATCAATCGTCATTGCGAAATAGTCAAACTAGATTCGCAACAGCATCTAAATTCACTAGAATAACTCGCCAGGAGTATATGCAGGATGTACTCCAGTCGCTTGCCAGTTTAGTAAACAGTTTATTGTACCCGCAAATTGAAATCGGTCATCCGATTTTTGACATTTTCGCCCTGCCATCGATGTTTGTCTAAGCAAATGTCACGGGTCGCGCTGGGACAGCCGACTGACAGGGTGTAGCGTGCTACGAAGAAGAGAAAGCCGAGCGGTTGATGGCACGACGATATGAAATGGGTACACAGATATCAAGTATGAAAGGGTCGATGGCGGAGCAATAGTCATCGCTCAAGTTGGGTTCAGAGTGAGGAGCCTCTAAGGCGTCCTACTGCTGACAAGGACGGAAGACACGGGCGACTCCGGAGCATCGTTGGACCAGAGTGAGGACGTGGTCGCCAAGAACGGCAAGGGTGGCGAAGGAAGGTAAGGAAGGTAAGGAAGGTGTGCCGGCAGGATAGCTGCCGGCAGCGCAAATTAAGAGGTCAGTCGTGAACTTTCCGAGTCCTACACAGGACAAACAACAGCGAAAACACACAAGCTTTTATATGTTTCTACTCTTACTCGTTTTCCTCTCCGTCTGGCTTCTACCGAAGTACACACGACCCCACGGACTGGGAGGACCGCGACACTAACCAAAACAAAAACGTGTTTGCTTTATCTTATCAAGATCAGCGCAATGAGTGTTATTGTATTGAGATCCGAGCTTTGGTTGCTGAGATAGATAAGGGTAACTCTACACGACGTCCTAAAGTCCAAGGAGCAAATTTATGAGAATCTCCATTTACAGCAAGATACCTCAGCTAGATCGTATTCTGTGATAGCTTACTCGACACGATAGTGATTTTTTTTCTCTTAGAATTGATGTAAGTCCCTACAATGAGGACGGGTGTATGGAGGACTGGAAACGTAGTGTCGTCCTGACCAATTCGATGCCTTCAATCAATCCAATTAACCAGCCCTCGCATTTCTTTGATTACAGAAGCAGCACATTTCATTCCTGACTGGGAAAGCCCATTCTCCGCTTTAAAAAAATTAGTAAAAATAAACACAAATCCAGAACCTCCCCGTGTGCTAGCACGGCTTTGTTAATAGTAAATGGCTTCTGACCTCGCTACAATCCCGGATAAGACTCTGGATCTAAAATCCAGAGAATTCTAAACAAACCGATCAGGTTGTTTGGCAATCTCACTACATGTTCCATTACCCGTATCTTCTTTCAGGTTTTCTACTGGTGGTATATGGAGCAGAACGCGTTTGGAGTGCAGTATTGTTTGCTGTTTTCGTTTACGGTCGCTACAGTAGATCTACAATATCTTTAATCTCACTCTGGTTATTAAAAGCACCTCGTAAACCTGCGAGCCAGTCACACCAATCCAGCTCTAACCTTATCGTATATTTTGCGTGCATTCCTTCTTCATGGGTATACCGCCGGTCTTCTGCTAGAAGCCGATTAGCGAGTTTTTGAGATTGCAGACAGCTTTCAGGCTGAGTTAGAACTTAAATGAGAAACGAAAGCGGCTTTCAGGGACACCGGTGGAAAACTTTTTAAGATTAAGATGACAACCCTGGTGCTTAGACGTGAATCACAAACATGTATGCGAGGTATCATGTATCCACTATAATAATTAGCTGGCTTGATGATTCACACCTAGTGCACAGCTGTGGAGTTACAGTTTGCGACAAAAGGACTCTTGCATCCGAAACTTGTCTACTGCTGCATTTGCTGCTACAACATGCACTTGGTCGTACGTACTCTTTTGGTACGGTTTGGCTAATACGTGCTTCAGCTGTCAATGCTGCTTACGGGCAAACGGGTCAGTCGTTCGATTGCATCGTCGGTTCATCATTTTATTTATCTGAAAAATAAAGCGGTTGGCCGAGCATTATCAAATCGATCCACCCAAAATTGAACTGTGCCTCAACATGTGTCCGTGCGATCCATCCTGCCGCGATCCCACATGTGCAAGAGAGTTTAGCTTTTTGTATGAACTTTTCGTCGCCATCGGGTGAACGCAAATCTCGCATGGCAGCCTGCTCGCGCTCACTTGTTTACATTCCGTCAGTAATCCACCGCTACGTTTGTAAGAATGAACGTTGTACTTCATATTGTTGTAGTACAACACAAGCATACATGAACACTCCGTCCTATCCCCATTTCGGGTTTTACCGCCAACTGCACACAGCATTCCAAGCACCTCTCCCAAGACAGTCAGTCCTCGCACGATGAAGATCGTCTCCACGCTTATCTCCGCTTCGCTCATGCTTGGGTCGGCCTCTGCCATCCTTGGCGGCCAGAAGGTCCCGCAGGGTTCGAAGACCTACACGACGGGTCTCCGCACCACCATCGACCCCAAGTCACCCGATGACGTCAGCTTCTGTGGCGGTGCTCTTATCACGCCCACCCACGTCCTCACGACTGCGTCGTGCACCACCACGGCTAAGGCCAACTTCGTCTCGGTGGGTGCGCACTACATCAATGGAGGCGAGGACGGCGACGAGATCAAGGTCCTGTCGGTGACGAACCACCCCCACTTCAACGCTGACACGCTCGCTAACGACTTCGCTGTACTGAAGCTGGCCAAGCCCAGCAAGTACAAACCGGTGACGCTGCCGGCTCCTGGTGGCAACGACATCAAGTCTGGCATGTGGGCCAACGCTATGGGCTGGGGTCTCACATCCGCTTCTTCCAAAGCCATGGCGTCTGAGGAGCTGCTCAGTCTGAGCCAGCAGGTGATCTCCAACGACGCGTGCCGCAAGGCTCTCAATTCGACCACGATTGATATGTCGCAAGTGTGCGCTGGTGGCGAGCAGGGCAAGTCCCCGTGCCAGGGCGACACCGGTGGTCCGTTCATCAAGGAGAACGGCCGAGGCGACGGCGACGACGTGCTGATCGGCCAGGTCAGCGGCGGCCACGGCTGCGGTGTCAAGGGCTCCCCCGCCATCTACTCGCGCGTGTCGTCGGCGCTGCCGTGGATCAACTCCATCACCAAGAAGAAAGCAGGTGTAGCGTAGCTTCGTCAGCAACATATAGTAGTTTGATGGACTCCCCGCTCTGAAAATGCTACAGTACCAGTTTTGCCCTCCAAAAGCGTCCACCGTCTCAAGTTGAAACCATGTCACTAGTCTGGGATTCACATCGTTCGTAAGAGTGACATCTTTGCCAACACAATGTCAGGCGTGCTACAGCTCGGAGTCTTGTCCTCCGTCGCCAGCAGCGTCTCGCTGACCACAAGCCTATCACTAAAGCTGCTACTCGCTGCTTCTCCACTTCGTCTGATGGAGAAAGCGAGCCTCAGTTCGAGAACGGCAAAGACTTGCTTGTGGGGGGTTGGCGTCGTAGCATCCGGCATCTGACGAAGCTCTCGGAGTATCAGGACAAATGGATCTTCATCGATTCCTTAAGTATTATGAACCAATGCTGGCTGTTCGTGATGTTGCATTTCCCGAAGAAGACCCGTGTTGATCTTCTGGAGTTTATGGAAGGCGCTCAAACTGCCACGGAAGCGAACCTTCGAGCCATGAACAGCGTCGAGTTCCCGGAGTTTCTGGCGGGGAAGAAGAGCGGGTCATCTAAAGTGGTCGAGGACTTGAAGCAGTATACGACCCCTGCGTACTATAACCAAATGGCGCTGCAAGTCAAGAAAAATTACTTGCACCGCAACTTTTACATCGAGTGCGAGGCCTTGAAAATCAAGCAGGCGCAGCTTGCGCAGGTGGTATATCGACGTCTGGCGGAAAAGGAATATGAGGATTTGGTGACGTTTAGGAAGAAACCGACGGGCACGTCGCCTAAGGCGACGGTGGAGCACTTGAGACTCCACGTGGACGTCGCTACGGTGGAGGACTTGAACGTCGTGTATCTGCGTGACAAGGCGCGCTACGTGCAGCAACAAAATGTCTATCGAGTGGTGTTTGAGTCACGAGTGACGGATCCAGAAGAAGTGGACTGGCGCATTGAAAGTATGCACATCATCGAGCAGAAGGCGATGCCACGCCCAGAGGAGACATCGGTGGGTGCTGCGGACGAGAAGGAGGACAAGTAAGCCCCGAACAACTACAAAAGTATGCGCAAGAGAGGACATTTAAAGCAAAATAACACGTTCCCCGGCAAGTTCTCGAAATCAACATGCTACTTCGTGTATTCTTGAAGTATTATTGAACGATACTCGAAACGTTGTTGTGAGGTACTGTAGCACTCGATGATGATGTCCTGGTGCTTTGATCACCATGTTTTCACTGTCGCTTGGTGACCGAGTTTATCCATTTTAAGGCTTTGGACACGCGTGAAACTCAGTGGAGTATCCCGCACCACATTCGGATCCCCAGCTCACCAACCCGATGACAATGTCATCGTCATCTCCAGAGCCACGCTCCTTGATCAACGGGCCACCCGTGTCGCCATCGCACGAGTCTTTCCCAATGACTCCGCCAGCACAAACCATCGTGTCGTCTAGATGGTAGATCTGTGCGCAGTCGGTGTTACTCCTGACCTCCAGACTCACGCCCTGTTACTCGTGGGACTTTGAACCGTTGGGGTAGCTCGTGTAACCCCATCCGACAAGCTTTGACCGCATACCAGGGATGACATCGGAGTCGTCAGCAGCAGGAAGCTGCACGGGTTTGAATTTGCTGGGCTTCTCCAGTGTCAGCAGCGCAACATCGTAGGAGCCGCTGGTGCTGTTGTAGCCCGTGTGGTTTTGAGCCGACACCACTTTGATCTGCTCGCCATCTTGCGTGCCGTCGAGGTAGTGCGTGCCCACGGACACCCAATTCGCTGGTTTGGTACTACTACCAAGACACGCCGTCGTAGTGAGAACGTGCGTGGGAGAGATCAATGATCCACCGCAAAAGTTGTTGCCATCGATGGTACTGCGGATGCCAGTCGTGTATTTCTTCGTGCCGCTCGGGACAATTTCTCCCTCGAGAACCAATACGCGACTGGCATGGTCAGTACTGGCAGCGACGACACCAAAAGGCGATGGCAGCGATGGAGATGATCTTCATTGTAGGCAATTGAGTTGTAGGTGGTAAAACTCGAAATGACTGAGAATGATAAGGTGAAACCGGAGCAGAGGTCGGCATGCCGATTGGAAAACGTGTGGAACTCGAATCCTTGAGATAAAGTTCTGCATGCGACGTAATACTGTACTTCGAAGTACTTGAGAACGAGCTATAGCTACATGCAATCCCACGACACCAATCCAACGATCAAAGATGTTGAAGAACTGATAGGCAAGGGAAATGCAGTTGTGTTCGCAGCAATTATCCTGTTCACCGTTACCCTCCTGTCGGATCGTGTACTGCTGTGGTGGATACCGAAGTGTACGCATAGCACGAAAGTCTTTCATAAACTTTTCTAATTACCAAAAGTAACGGGTGGAATCGTAATCTTGAAAAGTGGGTAAACATGAGAACTAACGTTAGCCTTTCCAGATCTATCGTCGATCAAACCTGATTCAACCTCATGCGTTCTTACAGTTAAGTTGCCTCAATGAACGTTTAAAAAAGTATGCACATTAACTGGCAATTCATGAGATGACATACACTACTATAGTTACGGTACTGTTGTACGAGATTATGCTCTCAGCACAGGGATATTTACCGCTTGACTCCACAACGAAGCACTTTGGACTCAACAACGAAGAAGAATGGCTAAAATTTATCCCGCGCGAAGCGCGTAGGGTACCTAAAGCGAACGTGCCTGTGGTTTGGCAGGCAGTGTGCGGAGCACGCGGATACAAAACCCACCATGGCCATCGCTCAAGCGGAGACCCCGTGCGGGTCGTAGCTCAGCACAGTGTTGTAATCAAGCTCTTCACCGTTCACAGTTGCGCATTGCTCTCGGAATCGTGGGTTGGCCCGATAGATAACCATTCGCAGATTGCCTCGCAGTTCGCAAAAGTTGTCACTATATCAGCAAGCGATATAATATCACCCGTGCTAGTCCTTAGCCGCGCAGCAACACCCATGAAGCCCTACTCCTCCAGAATTAACAAATACACTAAATACACTGAGTAGTTAGATATCGGTGGCTATTACAGGAGATGATGCAGGCGGTACGATACTTCGGTACCCCAGCATGCAAATGAAGCTTGACGGGAGCAATTCAAAGTCATATCAAAACCAAACCACCCAGCAATGATCTCATGTGAAACTGGCAGCAGTATCCTTGCCTGAGACGTACATTATACCTTTCTTTTGTTCATCTGTTCGTAGAAACGGGTGCAGCAGCTCCCCATCTGCTGTGACCGCCTAAAGTCGCTTCAGAATTCAGCACAGTTTGCAACAAGTCGCCCACATGCTGCTCTCCGCCCTACGCCGCTCTACTGGAGCAAGCGCTCTCCGCAGCGTCTTACCGATCGCCCATACGCACCATAGCCACTTGACTCGATTCGCTTCGATGCTGCAGCGTCGCACATTCCTTACCAGCCCCAAAGTCACGAGCTACATCATGTCTCGAGCCAAGGTGCTGCATCTGGCGGCGCGCAGCTTCCTCAACTATAACCAGATCATCGCGCTGGACAGCGCATCGTCCCCGCTAAGCCACTACTTCACCCGCAGCTCAACGCTGCGAGAGCGAGTGTACATGTACCTGGTGTGTCTAATTCCGCCAGACCAGCCCATCGACCTTCCAGACTTCCTTGATGGCGCGAGACAAGCTGTGCACGTCGTGTTCAGCCAGATTTACAGTGAAGAACGGACTCACAACCTGCAACAACAGACAGAATCGTACTCTGGGTCGTTAGCGGAGGTCGCGAGTGCTGATTGCGTCGACAAGTGGGCCAACAAGTTGGAAGCGCAGCGAATGACACTGCAGCTACCTGTCGGCACCAAATTTGAGCTGGAGAAGCTCGAAGTGCATGATATCAGACTGGCGGGGGCAGAATATGAGTACTCGGATGCGGCAATGGACCAGAACAATGACACGTGCAGTATGTATTACATGAACGAGGCCGTGTGCTTGAAGGTGCGGTATGTGGTCACCGAGCACTTGCTGGCGTCGAGAAACGATGGAGAAGACTACACGGCGAGACATACTCTGAAGACGACCTTTGACTGGAGTTTCTATTCGGACGTATCTCGCGCACGGCTTGTGGACTGGTATATCATGGAAGCGACGCCGTTCAAGCTGGAGCCGACGGCGGGCAAGCGACAAGTGAAGGCGAAGGTAGCTGCTCCGATTTAAAGCGCTTTGGCGGCTGAAGCAGAGCGAAAGTGTGCAGCTAAGCTATTGAGGGGCTCCGTTGAACCTCAAAAGGTGTTTAGAGAACGCATAGACGTTTGTATTTTGTATGTGCATTTAGATGCTGCACGAATCCTAATAATATATCTCATAAGAGATACTTATTGATGTACAGCTTCATGCAGTTCAATTATAATAGATATCACTGCGCTTCTTGCCAGGTTCTTGAAATACAATAAGATGCTCGGAGACAAACAAACCTGGATTGCGAATGAAGCTTCTCGGCTTTGTGGACACTTTTAGTGGAGAAACCTCACTCGTCAGAACGACACATTCCACAAAAATTAGTCCGCGACCAAAATCGAATTGACCAAAATTTATGTTTTGGTACCTAACCGCAATCTCTGACCACCGCAACAAGTAAGTCTCCGTAATGCGCGTTGGCGTCCGTCGTCTCCCCAGCCTCTTGCCACGGCCACAGCGGGTCTATCACCATGGCAAACTCCCCACCTGCTTTGCAAGATACAGTCCAAACTCCGATTTGAATTTGAGAGCGACAAGCTCGTTGGGAACGTTTCAACGTCGTCAATTTTCGTCTCCTCCAAATGGTCACGATGTCCCTCCCGAAGGTTTTCAAGAAGTTCTGGACACTTTGGCCAGAGTTCGAGCCCGCAAGGAGCTCTTCGAGGAATACAAGAGTCAGGGTGTGTTCGCTCCGTCCAGTATGAGCTGGCTGGCCAATTGGTTGATGTTCTACCACCTCAATCGACCGCAGAGCACGCAACTGGATCTGATCGAGTTTATTCAGGGCGCCAAGTACGCCATGGAAACGACTATGACGGCTATGTACTCGAGAGAGTTTGCCGACTATGTGGCACGTGAGGCTGAGGCTCCGGGACCGTTGAAACCGGACTGCGAGACTGCGGAAAAGGTGGAGCGGTCGCTTGAGACGGTGAGCTACGAAGCGTTCAAGTCGTTCGTACTTCAGTCGGCCAGTGCGGGGATTCGTGCAGAGATGAAGAAGATCGAGGTGCACAGTGCGCATTTGTTGAGTGTGCAGTATGAACGAGTTGCAAAGCGGTCGACGACGAACTCGTCGGGCGCTAAGGTGCTGGGTGTTCCGGTAGATGAACGACTGAAGCTGGCGGTGTTGTTTGATATCACGGAACATGTGAGCATGACGATGCCAGATTCGCCCGATGCTGAAGAAATTGCGAGACAAAACAAGGCGATCTGGCAGTTTGAGTCGAAAGTTACGAAGCCGGAAGATATCGACTGGATCATTGAGCCACTGCATCTCACTGCGTAGGATATGCGATCAACTAATTGATGCGGGTTCGAGAGGTGTGTGATGAATATACCACGAAATTGCGATGGAGTTGAACTAGAATTGCACCAGTAGGATCAGATTGTGAGTGAACTATCGAAGACAACGTTGGTGGCTAGCTCTTTCGCGATGGACTGACTGTTTTAAAGGAGTATTTTGATCCAGCAAAAGCAGAACACACTAAAGGTGATAGTAGGATCATCGTAAGCGTCTATAAAGCGATTGAATAGAACTTTCGCGATAGTCAAAGGAGGAGCACTGCGGAAACACACAGAGCAAACGCATTGGCTAGCTGCGAATCGGCCGCGAGCAATCTTTGCCAGTTGTTATTCAGCGATGTACTTCTGAAGACTTGGGAGGTCTGTTTGCGTTAAACCTCCTTTCCTCCTTACGAATATACCCACGTGCAAGCATAATACACGACGACATCCTATTTCTTTAATAAAATACAAACGGTACATGGGGGTCATGACTCATTCGTCGCCAAAACTTGCTTGGCTCAGCTGATTCAAAATCGAGGTCCCGATAGAGCTATCACCCCGTTCGCTGCTTTTTCTTTTCAAGTTTCTCATTTCGCGTCTCCAGTCGTCGTTCTCGGACTGTTTTCCCGTCGACAAGCTCAAATTGACGAAGCCACCGCGCCGTCCGCGACGTTGGTAGCACGTGTGAAACTTCCTGAGCTGCATTCTGCTGTTCCCCTCTCTCTTCCCCTTCAGCTTCCGTCAGCGCAGATCCATTATTGCTATTTACTGGACTCCCGTTGGTCAACCGAGGTGCCGATCCCGGTGCTCCTTGGGCAGACAGCTGCTGATTCGCACCAGCTCCTGTTTCCGCATACGTCCCTGTCTCTGAAGCTGCATAATTGGCATTAACTGGTCTCCCGATGATTAACCGAGGTGCCGGCATGCTCTTTCTGGCCTTCATTGGCAACAGTTGGTAACGAGGTACCCCGAAAAGTCTTCCGGCCGTTGCTCCTTGCGGTTTGTAGACAGGATGCGGTGCAACTTGCTTGGGCGATTGTTTTGATCGGAGCGTCGTTCTTCACTGGTTCTGGCTTCATCATCCGTTTTCTCTGGTTTTCTGCAGTCGTCGCGAGCGATCCGTTCTCCTTTTTCTTTAAGAGTAGCCGTGCTACCTCAGGGTTCTCCACTTTGAAGGCTTCAACAAACTCGTCGCTTACGGCGAGCATTTCGTAGATAGCTGACCCGCCTGCTTGGCAACATTTCAGGCAAATTGGTACCGCACGTGTCATTTTCCTGCTCTTCCTTGTCAGTGCCTCGGATGGGTAAGTTACGCGACAACACGCGCATTGTCTCGATTGCGGCGGCTTCTCTCCTCCGAGTTTCTGAGCAGCATCCTTCATCATCTGGACTCTCTTCACGGGCGGGATCAATTTACCTCCGCAACACTTGCAGACTTCTTGCTCCACTACTTCACCTTCTTCATCGTCTTCTCCACCATCGAGCACAATAGTCTCCGGGGTTTTTTCGGGATTCGGCCGAGTAGAACTTGGTGTTGGGGCTTTCTCTTCTGTCGCAGAAGCGAGAGTTTGAGCTCCATCGCACGTATAGCAAATAGGCTTAGCGCACATAACGCTTCTGCTTCTTTCAGTGAGCGACGCGAGTGGGAACGTAATAAAGCAGCACGTGCACTGTCTGGTTGGCGGAGAAACTCTCCACCCCTGTTTTTTAAGCTGCTCAGCTGTCGAGCTCATCACTTTGAGTCTTTCAGCTAGCGATGGCAATTTCCCCTTGCAGCTTCTGCAACAATTCGAGTTCGTTTCGCTAGCACTTTTCAGTTCGTTGTTCGTAGCTATTGTGGTATTTTCTTTTGCAGTTGAGTATCCATTTTCTCGCAACTTTGGCGTTTCGGTAGTGCACAGTCCTGCATCTTTCACGGCTCCATCCACCGTCCTCTTCACACCAGCTACACTCACATTTGCGCTCTTCTTGGCAGCTCTAACTGCCCAATTGCACATGTAGCAACGCGGCTGATGGCACGCAGGGCGTCTGCTCTCGTCCGTCAGAGCAACGAATGGGTAGGTGATGTGGCAACAGCAGCACTGTTTTGAGGGAGGAGGGTGCCAACTGGGCTGCTGTGCTGCTGCTGTCTTCATCATTTGGAGTCTTTCGCCCAATGGCGTCAGATATCCTTTGCAGCTTCTGCAATATTCTTCACCATTCTTGTCCTTAGTCTTAGTAGCACCAGTTTGCGCCGTTTTTTGGGGGGTTAAATGCCCATATCTCGGTGTTTTAACGCCACCAACAGCACGTGTTGACGTATTTTCCTCGGTCTTTTGTGTTGCAGCTGTAGCGGACTGAGGCTTGTCCTTCGAAGATTGGTTAACGGCGTTTGTTGGTGTTCCGTCCTGAATTTGTTGCCTTTGGATATTTGACTGGTTCTCGGTAATTACTGCATTTCTGGCGGAGCTGGAAGCAGGAATAGAGGGAGAAGACGCTTGCGATTCGTGTGGTGTGGCATCCTGTTCGGTGTAGTCTTCGCTGTCAGTGGAGAAGCCGTCGTCGTAGGGCGCTATGGGAGGCGCATCGATCGCCAGCGACTTCTTCGGGTCCAACATTACAGAGAAATGAATAATGATTGGGCGGAAATGAATGCATGAAGACGCGATGTGGTTGGATGAAAAGTTGACGACAGTTGTAGAGCATGGCTACATCTACTAAAGTTAAGTTAACATGTAAGTTGTATTGTTCCTTGCACAGATTTGGCATATGAATAACGCCGCTAAATCAACGACAAATCTTCTGCGTTTTGCTCAAGTTAAATAATAACCCAACGTTAAAACTAAATTAATCTGTACTAAGTGTATTATTGTAGAAACAAGGGTACTCCTGGCGGCGAATATAATGCATTCTGGTGACCATCCTGTCTTCCGTTGAATATGTTGCGTATATAGATGTATGCCAGCGCCTTAGTAGATATAACGCGCAGGTCTGTAAGTATACATTTCTTTCTCGCCGGCTCTGGACGGTCGAGAACGAGTTAATTTACCGAGCGTTGAATTGTCCCTTTTACCGCAGCCATTCAACGAAGGCAGCCACAACACAACCTCAACTCTTCGAAGAAACGGCTGTCGAACTTTAACTCGAAGAGAAGGGCAGGTAAACCAACGTTGAGTTAATCCTCATGATTTGCTAAAACAACGAGTTACGACCTCGTTTAGCCACAATTCGTTCAAAGCACAATACATGTACTATGATACCAATCCATTCAGTCTTGAATTCGAATAAATTCGGTTTAAACCGAATCGGGGTCAAATTTTGACCGAATTAACTCGAATTCAAGACCGAATCCGGCAGGGATTGGTATGATAGTACTGTCAACTTTTACTATCTACTATTATACCACAATCTGACCAGTAGATCAAAGCGAACTACTCCAGTAATATTACTTCAGTTTTAGTCTCCTGAACTACTATATAAATAGTACCACAGTACTATCGAGTTCATGGCTCCAAAAAAATTAATTGGCTCTACAGTAATTGCAATCAATATTCTGCAATTATTTATTGTGGCTCCAAAATAAGTAGATGCCAATAATTAAGTAAAGTAGTACAAAAAACTTCCGTAATTAACGGAAATAACCTGAAGCTTTGTCAAGGCCAATCGTTTTAAATGGATGGTTAGCACTCCAATGAGGTATCAGAACCGCTTGTAGATGGTAAACACTTTTCGTTCTTCATTTTACGATGTTCAGCAACAAGCAACTCGCCCTCTTTTACTTCAAGCCTGTCCTGGACGACCAGGACGAGGCCATCATCTACTACTATCGCTGTCGCTGCTCGCTCGTTCGGCAGCAGGCACCTCGCACCGGCTGGAGCAACGTCGCGCAGCACACCAAGCCCCAGTACACCGACTGCGCTGAGGTCATGGGTGCGGCAGCTCCGGCTGCGACAGGCACACTCGTGCCATGGATCGCGCAGAGCAGCCTCACCCTGTTTGGCTGGATTCGGTGGGTTGTTCTGTGCAACTTCCCGCTGCACTTCTGTGGAAACGTGGAAACTCGCAGGTAAATGTGCATGTATTAATTGTTAAATTGGAGATTAATCGTGATTCTAACAAAAAATATTCTAGATACACGAAGTTAGAGCTCATCAGCCAAGAATGACTCCGCAACGGAGTGCAGAGCGTGGTGCGATTCATCATGAGCGGTGGCCGCTGCCGAGATGCCGGCGAAGTTTGGCTTTATGCTGGATGGGTGCTCCTTCGACTCCGAGCACTACATCGCTGTGTACGGATACTACAATTTCAATGGGAAAGCGCAGTACCCTCTCCTTGCAATGGCGCCTCTTGTGGCTGACCCGTCTGCCCATCACTCAGCAGCGAGTCCTGTGGATTTTCTACGTGAAATGCTGAAGCGCGACTACAGTAAGCGACTAGACAATTGTCTGTTTGTTGTCGGAGACAATTGCGCGTCGAACCAGCGAATGGCTACACTGATGGGTGTACCGCTTGTTGGCAGCACCAGCCATCGTCTCAGCTTGGCAGCCCAAGGACGTTTTAGCGAGGCAAGTGACGATTTGGATCAGGTCAAGAAACTGATGACCAAGCTCAAAGGTCTCAACCAGTCGGCGAAACTCAGGTATTTTTGTTTTTTATTTTTGAAAATTATTGGAAAAAACTCACCATAATTCTGTTTATGCTACTTATCGATAAGGTTCAAGACTCCGTTGCGTCCGGTGCTGAGCCAAGCGACGCGCTGGAGCTCGACTTTTGCCATGATGCACCCGCTACTTTCGCTTTCTTGAGTTCATCAACGATGATGACACTCTCGCGGATTTCCTGCCTGGTCCCCCTGCCAACCGATGTCTGCGCAAGTTCCTCGATGGTCTATCCAAGATAGAGTCTGTGAGCAAGTAATTGTAATCCTCTAGCGTCTCTCTGCTAGATGCTCGGGGGTATTTCGACGGACAACTGGAGCTACATCCGTCATTTTCCACCCACCTCAGTACGTATTGCTATAAAAACAATTGTGTGATATTTACTGCTAATTTGTTATTATTGTAATTTTACTAGCCCCCCGCGATCCTAGTGTGCACTCACCGCATTTTGATACTGCGTGCGTGGAGGTCTTGGCCGGCAAGGCGGACGAACTGACGGGGGGGGGGGCAGAGAGCCACATCGCTTCGCCCATTTGTCGTCGAAGACGCTGTCATAGAAGCGGCATCGGGGGAACTGAAGAAGCCGCCGTCGTTTGTCGAGCAACTGAAGAAGCGCCGCTTGCTGACAACTCGCGCGTCGACGCGCTATCAGCTTATTTCTGCAATTCCTCCTCTACTTCCAACCACGTAGAGCGCTTATTCAGCACTGCAAAGGCGACGCTTGGCACGCAGCGCCACAGCCTCCGACCCGATACACTCGAAATGATCATCATGCTGCGTGGAAACGAGGCTGGAATGCTCAAGCTGTTAATGAGTGCACTTAGGTAAGTCGTGGTGATCAGATTATTGCAGATAGGAGTGAAGATATTGCAATAATTTACTGTTTGCTTTGTTGGACGCCATCTAATAACTTACGAATCCGATGAACTTTTATTTGTGGGCAATGCAGTAATCGGGAGCCCTGATCGAGTTACTGCCTGTCGATTACCGAGGCGGTCTCGTTGTCGTCGAACTCTTGGAAGGTTGCCACACTTCCGGCCACCATCTCCATCCGACGAACTTCTTTCTGGTTGTGCTGCATGAGTACCGGCACTTCAGCTCTCATGTTGTCAGTTCTGGTGCGCAGCGAGCTCATCACAAAGCCCCCTGTAGAGAACACCCGCTCCTGGTATATGTTCGAGGGGCTTCGCCCGAGCCAGATACGAGCAAGTGCTGCGATCGTGGGGAACTGCACGGCACCCGTTTCGCGGAACTAACGCCAACTATCCACGTGCTTGAAGAGAGCCTCGAGTCGCCAGCACACCTTCTCGCCGCTCCGCACTAAAAAAAGGCGGATGAAATCCTCTGCAGTGAGTTGGCCACCCGATGTCTGCTTCAACGCCACATTAACCCACTGTTCGTTGAACTTGTACCAATAACGAGTACCTCATCAGCTTGGTTGTGTAGCGTCGATTTCAAAACGTTGTCTGGTGTCGTCTCCACTTGAGCCCCACATATCGTCACTTCATCCTCAATGGATGGCACTAAGTCCAAGTTAGGCGGTGAGTCCAGCGCTGCACCTTTGAAGCCGCATAATCCTCGCGTAGCATCCGCATTCCTTCCTCGATCACGCTCTCGACTTTGTCCTGGTCGACGTTGGCAGACGTAGGAGGCTCGGTTGTCGCAGTATGTCGTGGAGTGATCAGCGTACCTACACCAAACTTGGTCCTCGGGTTGAGAAGAAGGATAATGACGGTCTCAGCAGTGAGATTTGAGAGGCGCTTGTTCACCTGGCTCTTGACCTCTCAAGCAAGGTCCTGGCATCGATCGAGAGAGCCGTAATGTCGACGTCAATGCGTGGAAGCGAATCGATGTTTGTCGTTGAGTCCGAATTGCGTTGAGATCACACAGCCAATAGTTTCTACTGTGGAGGCGATCCGCAGCAAACTTCAATAGTACAACTAATTGCGAGGAGACCTGGCCACTGTGCTGCGCTTCAATTAGCGCGAGATCAACCACCGATCCCATCACGGCCTCTAGCTCCACCAACAGTTGCCAGTCTGCCAAGGATAACTTCAGAAAATGTCGGGGTCGTCGTATACCTCGCAGTGTTGGAAGTATGCCTTGAAGGCAACGTAGTTTACGATAGTTCGCTGGTAGAGCGTCACGGTGGACGCCACTCTAGTGTCGCAGTCGACAAAAGGGCTCAGCCCCGGCAGTCCGTAGAGTCGCTGCACCTTAGTCAGCCGTCTGATTCGCTGGGGCGTGCTGAAATAATTATTCAGACCACGCACTTTCTTGACCAGGGACGCACCTTCTGGAAAGGGGCCCCAGGCGTGCACACACGGCGCTGCTTCACCGGAATGTTGGTCTCAGTGTCGACAATGTAGACGTTCTCCCGCATCCCAAGGCCGTAAACCAGGCAGAAGTTGAGTACGTGCATCGTACAATCCAGTTGAACGGCGTCGTAAAATAATTTGGATATCTTACGCGTGTTCGGTGTCGTATCTGACACCAAGAACTGGGCCATGCAGGCAATGGTTAAGCCGTACAGGTCCGCAACACGCGACGTGATCAACGTTTTCACCTTGGTCGAGTGGTGTGAACCGCTGTAGACAGTCACCAACAACATGAAGTTACGAAACTCCCAGTTCTTGTCGATGAAGGAGGCCGACGTGCCAACTACGCATCTCTTGCCGTTGCTGGTAGTTGTGGTATTGAAGATTGCCTGCCGACCGCGGATCAAGTCACGAACCATCGCCAGGGTCTTCCAAGGAATCCGTGTGGTCTTTTAGACCCATCGGCACCCATTGCGACGGTTCATATGCTTGCCCGGCGTCACAGCAGTGTGGACCACACGAGACCGGATAGTCGTCTAACCGTAAGCATCTGGATGGGACACGGCGCGCCGGATCCGGACTGAGTTCACTTGATATTTGTATAGAAACAGCGGGAGGCATAGGATTAGAAAGAATAAGGGCCAACTGGCCCTATAATGACAGAGCAGAATTTTCCCTGAAGCACTCAAGTGATCAAGCGTCGAGGTAAGCACCTTACACTTAGTAGCTTTACAGGGTATGCCTACCAGCGAACAGCGACCTTCCTGAAGTCAGCGTTCGTTACTGGTCAGGCCAAGAGACTGTCAGAGGGAGTTTGTTTGGTTTTATCCCTATTTGAGGGAAGTTCGGGTATTAGATTCCCGATATTTGTGGTTAGAGTATTGATAGTATACTCTAGACGGCTTACAGCCTGAGTTATTCTCGGGCACCCCCGTAAAAGAGTTTACAACACTAGGCAACCTTTCACTGTTGGTGCCACGGGGTATTAGAGAGAGAGAGAGGAAGAGAGAGAGAGAGAGAGAAGAGAGAGAGAGAGAGAGAGAGAAGATAACCGTACAGGCGAAGCTCGTGCCTGTGACGTTTGTGTATTAAGCCTACGGACGTAGATAGTGAGAGAGGGAAGCGCCGGCTCAGGGTATTGGGTCGGACTTGGTTCCTTCAGGTACGCCCAACTGTCGCTGACCCCTGTGGAAGGCGAATTGCTGTGTGCAAAGGCTCACTACGTGTCTAGCTACATTTCAAGTGATTCCCTACATCACATAGTGCACAAGTCGTGCAGCGGAATCAGGAACGGGAATCGATGAGCAAACACGAACCCCTCTTCCAATAGATGTTTCACCATCACACAGAAGCGAGAGAGCGAAACCTTCAGCATGATACAGTTGTTTTTTGCAGCAATGATCGTAGCGTCGGGATTGCCAGTTGTGCGCTGGATGAGCAAGCGGAAGTTCTTCGTGGTCACCGTATTGTACGGCAGCCCTGTAACACGAAATAATAGTACACGTCAGTAATAGCACACAATGATCAAACAAACTCTCAACTCTGCTTACCGTCAGTCATCAACCAACACGCAATGTAGACGGCCAACTCCTTGTGCGTCGGGCTCCACAGACGCTGCTGCGTTTGCTGTCGTGGTAGCGCTTCGTGAGAGACAGCTCCAGCACGTTGGGGTGGTGGTGGTGAGCGAGTTTTGCTATGCGCAGCATCAATCTGACGGCGAGCGCGCTTCGCTCTCTCCACAAGCTCAGCCTTGCCAACTGGATGAGACCCATGAACGATTGCCATTTCATCTTTGGCGTTGGAGGTGTTGCTGAACCGGTGAAGTGCACGCTTCCAAGCGTCATCGGCGGCGTTGGGCTGACTAGTGATGTTCGCCGCACACAATATGTAGAGATAGGTGCGGTAGTCGGTATCATAGTTGTCGCCGATCGGATAAGGCTTTCCAGAGCATGAGCGATGCCCCACACGCTATCGCGCTTGCCCAATGGCCGGAAGTGACGGACATCTCGAGGGATCCCGTACGTACCCCGTTTTCGACAGAAAATTGGCTGCTGGACAACTCGGACGTCTCGTCAGGCGGGCTCTCTACGACCTCGTTCATCTGCAGGGACGACGACTGCGACGACCAACCGACGATCTTGTATGTGACCTGGTTGTCGGTCGCTACAGAGCTGGGTGGGTCGCTGGATGCGATCTTCGCCGTCCACTGAGCAACACACTGTGCGCTGCAAAAACTAGACAGGATAGTCAGTATCCGTACAGCAATTAGTACTAAAGATCACATTAACGTACCGCAGAGAGATTGTAACGGGGTTACACTCAAGTGGCTATGTGTAGCCACTTGGTTACATGGAGGGTTCTCGAACGTTGGTGTAAGACACACCAATGGTTAAACTTTGCAGACCGCTGGTCTGTATGCATTTAGGCTTCCTATTGGTAGATAAGCATTCATTTCTACCA
>QOKR01000738.1:0-24044 GCA_016880985.1 Phytophthora idaei
TGAACAGGACCTTCGCTCCCAACGACGCCAGATCCTGCACAACCCACGGCCATAGGTGGAGTCTATTCTCCCGACTGAACTTGGTTCTTTTCTCGAGGACAGACACTCTACCGCCAAGTAGAGCCAAGTAGTAAAAACAAATAGATGGCCTTCTTAACCACGGCCACATCACTGTGTGGTAGGTAAATTTACACCGTTTTCCTGTTAGCTCACAGCGATAAAACAAAAACTGCTTACCAGCAACCTTCGACCCAGGGAGGCGCAGTTCTTCAACGTATTGCATACGAGAAGTACTGACAAAGTCATTTTTACATTCTTCACCGTTATATCCAGAGGGCTCCATGCTTAAGCCTCGATTCGAGGGTCATTGTGGATCCAAATTTTCGTGACGGTTCACTAATGTCGGCTGAAATGACCAATACAATTCTTACTTCTCGCGGAACGAGTCGCTGGGTATCATCTGCTACTTCCCGAACCTGGAGACGACGGACGAAATGAAGACGAAGGAGTTCTCGTGGACCACTCGGCTCGGGCATCACATGCTAGACAAGATGCGCGACGTCGGCATTGACCTGGAGAATATCGTGTACTTTAGAGGAGACACGCACTATCTCGTCATGACGCCAAAGCGTCAGAACTTGCTAATCCACAGCGTGGTGAAGCAGAGCTATGCAGACTGAAAGACCTGGTGAGAAAAGAGAACGTCAATCATGACGCTCTCAATGTGTTTGTCAAGAACATCGTGAAATTTGCTGGTATCACCAGAAAGACGGACTTCACGCGGGTTAATCTGATCGACTTCAGCCAGCTTACCCGAGCTGACAAGCCTGCGAGTATCATGGCATCGCATGGCAAGAAGCTTTACGTTGGACTCGCCGGTGATTCGCTGTTGGAACCTGTGTGGCACGAAGGCGTTGGTACGTGCAGAGGGTTCCTCAGTGCGTTGGATAGCGCCTGGGTGATTGCTCGGATCGGGAGGAAGACAGACGAACAGCTACTGGCAGACCGGCAGATTGCCTACCAGGTGGTGCAACGTCTATCGGGTCACCACCGCGACGAGATGCAGAAGAACGTGCGGAAGTACACGGTGGATCCGAGAACGCGCTACATAGTCGACTTCCCTCGTGTGTGCTGAGTGAAGCGATACCTTTCATGTACTCTGACGTTGGTGTCGTGTGTCCAACGAATATGTACGTCCTAATTGGTCTACCACGTAAATCATACGCTAAAGTAGTAAATAGCGTCATTACAGCGAGGATTGTAGCACAACGACGTACACGTACCCTTTTGGGAAGAATGCTGATCTTCCGTGTTACGTTTGCTTAATGGCTCCCATATCATGAGCTCTACCTGAGCATCCAACTGAATGAAGGCCACGAAGCCGTCCATAAATCAATGTCAGGGTATTGATGGGACTTGTGACGCTCGATGTACGCCAAACGAACAGCTGACAGAGGCAATCGGTTGGCTACTGCTAAAATTGATAATTAGAAGTTTTTTTAAAGTGTTTCCAGTCAAGTTGAAATTTTATCAAACACTGTGTAAATAGGTAATGCAGAAGTTACATTAAGGTCAAATTGAGAGAAATCGTGTTTTAAATTGAGAGCCGGCAAAATCAAAATGAGAGGTTTCAAGAAAAGGGCAAAGCGCACTGTCTACTGCTTCCGGGAACTAGATTCTCATCACCATAGAGTGGGCGAGTCAATATCTCTTTACATAATATACGTATTAACAGGTGATTGGGTGATAAGGTAATAAGACATTACAGGTTTTCTCAATTTCCTTTTGGCGGTTCTCAATTTGAAACACGACTTCTCTCAATTTGACCTTGAAATGGTGTAATAATTTCAATCGAATACCTCGACCTCGACGACAACTTGGATGACCAGCACAGCAAGTCTCCAATACGAGTTGTCCCCACATGATCAAGTCCTGGTACTCGCCATCCCAATCGGCGAAGTTCAAATAAGGAGAGCTCAAGTCAACTTGGTATTGGAAACGGAGAGAAGTGTTGGATCCGTAAAGTGCGGTTGAATCTCCGACCCACACTCTGGTAGCCAGTAAAATACGACGGACACGTTTTGACCTCCGTGTAGTACTTCGTATCGGACTTGGACATGGAGACCCCTACAATCTTAGGCGTCTCCAAGTGTCAATCCACACAACAACGTTCTTCCAGTCATGCCGGCTCGTGGGGAAATCCATCCAAAAGCCTTTCGGGACGTTGATGGCCTACATGTCCTTGTACCACCCAGTTCGGCCGGGCTGGAGGGAAGACGCGCATACTGAGAACGAGTTGAGGTTGTCGGGGCAAGATTAAAAGAGAATGCCGATGTAAGACACTTTGAGCGCTTGGCGCTGTTTGCGGCAGGTCGAGTGGTTGGTTTGCAGCAGTGATCCAAAACCCGCGGCAAGTCATCACAATATTATATGAGTCTGCAACTAATATCAAAATAAAATATGATCGCCCGTTACTATTTTCATAAAAAAAGTAGTTGCATTAGAAAAACATCAATATATTGTTTTGAATATTTATTTTTCGGAATCCCTGATTGATGTAGCACAAACAACCAGAACAGTAAAACCTTGAGTGAGCAATGTAGTTTGCAGTTTGTTGAATGCAGAATATGATTGCGAAATTCTCAATCGTTTACGATGCTTTATCTTACTTATCTCACTTGTCTCCCGTATTCAGGAATGTACCCACACTGTTGTGGTCCTGCGCTTTCCACCTGGCCGCGGCCAGGAAACAGCTGAGTGCTAATTCGTGTCCACCACACAGGCTTTCTCTTTCCTTTTTGCCATTAAAAATGGGAATTTCCATCTTTTTCACTCTAAAAACATCTAGAAATTTAAACATTTACAACTCCATTTTCAAAAATTCACCATTCTCCTTGCGCCCCAAATTCCAATTCCGCACTGGTGACGCAAGGATCGGCGGCTATGGCGAATGCGCGACTCAAGCAGGCGCGGCGCCGCGCGTCCTCTCGCAGCTCCAACGCCGCGCAACCTGTAGTACATCCTCCTGCACAGACGCTGACAGCTTCATCCCTCGCTCAGAAGACTCCATCGCCCCAAGATGAGCAGATTTCCGATGCCCAGAGCGAGCAGGCGGCACTCCAAGCCGCTCTTTTGGAGCGAGAATCCGTTCTGGAGGATAAAATTCAGGCGCTTACACTAGGCAAGACCATGCACAAGGAGCTTGAACCGGGCTGTGATCCTTCTGGTCGACGTGTGGCTCGCTATCATCGAGATTATCTCCTCCAAGAGATGGAGTGGATGGCAGCGGACTTCTCCCAGGAGAGAAAATGGCGACTACGCAACGCCAAGATGCTCAGTCAGACGCTGGTGTCCCACCTAGACAGACAGGAGCAGCGACTCGCTCGACAGAAGAAGAGCGAGGAGATCGCGAGACGTAGAACCGCAGCAAGAGTGGGCAGAGACATCAAGAAGTTCTGGACCAAGATCGACAAGATCATCGCCTTCAAGGTGAAGCTCCAGGCCGACGAACTGAGGCAGAGACACATGCAGAAGCATCTGGTGCAGCTCGTGGAGCAGACGGAGAAGTACGCGACGGCGCTGGCTGCGAGTTTCCAGGAGGCTGAAGAGATGAAGGCAGAGATGACAGATGACGAGGAGAAAACTATGGAGAGTGAGAGTAGTGACGCAGATTTTGAGATGCTAGAGGAGGAGGAAGATGATGAGACGACTATCGAAGCTGAGGAGAGGAGAAGTGGACCCATTTCGAGACGACAAGCCGCGGCGGAAATTGCGACATTGCAAGAGGAAGGAGAGATATCCATTGAGGAGCTTAGAGTGCGATATGCTGCTGTGGAGGAGAGCAATGGAGCTAACGAGGCTGGTGAAAGTAGTGACGATGGCGAGTTTGTGATGACTGAAGAGGAGGAGGACGACGAGACGACGATCGCTGCTGAAGAGCAAAGGAGTGGGCCGGTGTCGAGGAGACAGGCAGCTGCTGAGGTGGCAGAGCTACAAGAAGAGAATGAATTGTCGATTGAGGAGCTGCGTGCACGATACGCTGAAGCATTAGAGGCTGACGAGACACCTGCAACACTGCAAGATGATGCAATGAAGGTGGAGAATGATGCGGATGTTGCGGATGAAGAGTTTGTACCGACAAGGCGTGAAGAAGAGGATCAGGCTGATGACGAGGCGACTATTGAAGAGGAAGAAAGGTTAGAAGGAGTTGCCTTGCCATCCCAGAAAGCTGAAGAGCTGAGGCTACTTCAAGAGGAAGGCGAGATGTCTATTGAACAGCTCCGAGCACGATATGCTGCAGCATCGAACGACGACGAGACAAGCAACCCTGAAAATGAAGGATCAGAATCAGACGAAGGACATGACGCAGTAGATAGAGAGCAGGAGCGTCCCGAAGCTGACGAACCCATGCCAGAAGAGGTTGATGCACTGGCTTCTGATGCAATCACAACACCAGCTAGGAAAAGTGGCTACAAGCGTCCTTATCTGCTGACATCACGGCTGGATCTGCGAGAGTACCAAGAAGCTGGCGTCAATTGGCTCATCAGCATGTGCGAGCGACGCATCAACGGTATTCTGGCAGATGAAATGGGTCTCGGCAAGACTATTCAGACGATCTCTCTTCTGGCCCACCTCGCATGTGCTCAGGGACTCTGGGGACCTCACCTTATTGTAGTCCCCACCAGCTGTCTTGTAAACTGGGAGATGGAGTTCAAGCGTTGGTGTCCGGCGTTTAAGGTACTGACGTATTTTGGCTCTGCAAAGCGCCGTAAAGAGCTGCGCCAAGGTTGGTCGAAGCAGAACGCGTTCCAAGTGTGCATTACAAGCTACCAGTTGGTTGTGCAAGACGCGCACTGCTTCAAGCGCAAGAAGTGGTATTATCTGATCCTTGATGAAGCTCACAACATCAAGAACTGGAAGAGTTTAAGGTGGCAAACGTTGCTGACTTTCAGCTCCCAGCGCCGTCTATTGCTCACAGGTACACCGCTGCAGAATAATTTGCTGGAGCTCTGGGCCCTCATGCATTTCCTGATGCCGCACGTGTTCTCGTCTCGAAAGGAATTCAGCTATTGGTTCCAGAATCCTCTGGCGCTAATGGTGGAGAATGGGAGTGATCCAGCTCAGTCCGGGGATAACGGAGTCGAAGGTGGCAAGGACTTGGTGACTCAACTGCACGGTATCATTCGTCCATTCGTCTTACGCCGATTGAAGAAGGATGTAGCGAAACAGTTGCCAGGAAAGTTCGAGCACGTGATCACCTGTCAACTGTCAAAGCGACAGCGATTCCTGTACGAGGATTTCATTTCGCGTAGCAGTACGCGCCGCGCCATGTTCGGTCGCGGAAAAGGTCGTGGGGCGAATTTCATGAGTATGATGAACGTCCTGATGCAGCTGCGAAAGGTGTGCAACCATCCTGATTTGTTTGAACCCCGTCCGATTGCATCTCCGTTGGATATGCCTAGCATCTGCGTGCAAATACCCTCACGCTGTGGATACTTGGTTGACGAGATCGTAAATGAGCGTCCTCGTGTAGCACTTTGGACAGGTAACAACCTACCAGGGCTGGAGTTGCTGTGCAGTGAAAAGTTCAGCTCGAAACGACGAAGAGAACTTTTCTTCTACGACGTGAGTGCCCCGCTACCGGATGATACTGTTGCGACGGTGTCTCCTGCGTACGAGGGGAAGAAAGATATCGTACGAAGACTTATGAAACTCGCAGCAAGGCGGCGCGAGTACTGGGAGCAGAAGCGTACAAGTGTTGCCCAGCTTCAAAAGATTCAAGCTGGATTGTATCTTGACGAACCTGTGTTTGGAGATTCACTTCTCCGGGCTTGCACGTTGCCGACCTTCATCTCACCAGCAATGGAGGTTCACAAGCATCGCGCTCGAGCTTTTCTCGACGACCGTGAGCCGACACAAGCTCTACAAGCTATGGTGCGAGATCCCGAGGAGAGGCTAGAATCTCTACAGGCTTTGGCCAACAAATCCGTTTGCTACGTGCCGAAGGCTCGTGCTAGACCTGCTCGTGTGATTTATGGAGGTGGCGGCTTCGCTTATGATGACAACTTCGTGTTGTCTCGTAAAGCGCAGGCTGAGGAGCTTGAAGTCAAGCATGCGCAGCCTGTAGCCAATCGCATCTTGGCCCCATATCACAACTCTTTCAAGCGCACGCAGCTGTTTTTCCCGGACAAGGCGCTGGTGCAGTTCGACTGTGGTAAACTTCAGCAACTTGCAGTGCTTCTGCGCACGCTAAAGCGCGGAGGCCATCGATGCCTCATCTTTACGCAAATGAGCTCGATGCTGAACATTCTTGAAGTGTTTTTGAACCTGCACGGTCACACATATTTCCGTCTGGATGGTGCGACCAAGGTGGACAAGCGACAGATGCTGATGGAGCGTTTCAACCGCGACGAGAAGATCTTCTGCTTCATCTTGAGTACGCGAAGTGGCGGCTTGGGTATCAACCTTACGGGTGCAGACGCTGTGATCTTTTACGACTCGGACTGGAACCCAGCCATGGATGCGCAGGCTCAGGACCGTGCTCACCGCATCGGACAAACGCGTGATGTTCACATCTATCGACTCGTGAGTGAACATACAGTGGAGGAGAACATTTTACGCAAGGCGCAACAGAAACGCCACTTGGACTTCTTGGTGATGTCCGAGGGTCAGTTCACCACGGATTTCTTCTCGAAAGCGAGTTTACGCGAGCTTATGATAGGCACTGGCGAAGAACCTGAGGATGTCGAGTCCGAATCGGAACTGGAAGATGAAGAAACAGATGAAGACATGGATAACGAAGTGTCGCTTGATACGGTGGAGAACGCTATGGCTCAGCTGGAAGATGAAGAAGACGTTGTGGCAATGAAAGGCGCACGAGCCGAATATTTGCAGGAACTGAACGAATTCGACGACGATGCAGCTCGGGGACCTCACTCTGGTGACACGGCTTCAAAGCCGTCGACACCATCGTCAGTAGTATCGGGAAGCACTGCAGCGAGTGAGAGGGGCGACGACGAAGACGATGCGTTTGGAAACGAAGATACAGAAGACGACACGGTAGTAAATGGGCGTGGTCGAAGAGGAAGTAGACGCGATCTAGCAACGCCCGATGGGTTGGAGCAAGAGAGCATGGACGAGGATGACGATCACAAGAAGACAGCCAAGTCGGATCGGAAACGACAGCGTCGCAGCTCAAATGTTGGAGGAAAAACGCCCAAACGTCCGAAGCTCTCGGAATCTCACGATCAGCACGGAAAGAACGGTGATAAGGTTCGTGAGAAAGCTCGTGATGCTGCTGAGGAACAAAAGCTGCAAGCGTGGAAGGCCTCGGTGCAATCCCTGCAAGGGTTTGAAGACTCGTTGAACCCAGTGGACCGCTACGCGCTTCATTTCCGCGAAGATGTGGATCCTTTGTACGCGTATACTCCAGCTCAACAAGCAGCAGCTCTAGCGGGGGTGGAATCGAATCCTACTGCGCCTACGCTGCTAGAAGACATCGAGCAGACTGAGGCAGAAAAGCGAGACGAAGAGACTCGTCTTATTGCAGAAGGTGAGCTAGTTGTGGGCCAGATGGATGACAACGATGAGACTAGCTCTGAGCAGATAGCAGAGCGGTATACCGAGCTGTACCGCCGCGAGAGAGCGCACGTTCTCTTCGAGAGCCGGAAGCGTCTTCTTACGGGTGCGGCTTGGTCGCTCATGAAGTGTGCGAACACTGGCCAACCGTTCTACTTTAATGCGGATACTCGAGAAGCAACGTGGGAATGTCCTCCAGTGTGGCTGGCAAACGAGCAACTCAAGAGCGCCCAGAAGAGAGGCTATGAAGGCTTGCCTCCGCCGGCGTTGCGCCGTGTGCTGTCCATGTTGACTCCCTTTCCGGAACGGCATCGTGCGCAGATGGTATGTCGAAGCTGGCACACGGCAGCGCAGCACCAGTCGTTGTTCGTCAAGGTGTTTGCAAGCGACTTTGATCCCGGCTCGCCTGCATCCTTGGCCAAGGTTCTCACGAAGGTGGCCCCAGGTGACACAGTTCTTTTCGGCGCGGGTGTGTATCAACTGGATGAAACGCTCGAGATCTCGAAGTCCTTGAGATTACTAGCCGCCCCGGACTCGCACGTAGAGCTGCAGATGCATTCCTGTCGTGCGCAACTTCGCTGGAGTGCTCGTGGTGGCGTCATTTGTGGCTTCCACTTCACACGAACTAGTAGTGCCCCCGATGCAGCTGCACGTGAGATAAAGCCGAGTAGTGATGTCCAGGAGAAGACGCCCGTGGTCAAACAAAGCAGACGCGTGCTACGCAAGCAAAACAAGAAGCTAGCGAACTGGCAGCATTTGCTGAGTGTCGTGGGGGACGGACAACTGCGTGTGGAGTACTGCGAGTTTGACGGTAATGGTCTGGGTAACGCTTGTGTGTGCGTCTGGGGCCGTGGAGAGAAGAAGAAAAAGAAGAAACGTGGTGGAGGTAGTAATGCCAGCTCGGCTCCGACTTCGAAGCCTGGTACACCACTCGTTGGACCTTCAACAACCTCGACCCCGGCTGCCACACCACGAGCTTGTGCTGGTGCTCCAACGCCAACAGTTGCCACCAAGATGGGTGCTATACCTGCTGTTTCAGCAGCAACTCTTACGACTGGTACATCGGCAGTTGTAGCGGCATCAGCCACCACATTGCGGGGTACCACACCACTGGCTGCTGCGGTGAATACGACGCAACGTGTTGTGCCTTCAACACCGAAGGCTGTGCTTGCTGCTACGCCTACTTCTGCTGGAGCTGCAGCTGCCAAGCCAGCGTCTGCCACTCCAGTGCCTTCAACGGCTCCTAGTACGATGCCAACTGCCACTGCGCCAGTGAGTACCATAACCAGGATATTGGCGCCGCCAGTTTCTAAACCAGTGAGTGTTACACCGAGGGCTACTACACCGGGAGCGACTACAACGCCGCGCGTGACTACTCCAGGGACTGCTACACCGCGGGCTGTTGCTGTGACGCCTACTATTCCGGCAGCAGATACGTTGCTGGTACTTCAGAATTGTCGCATTAGAGGAGCTGGAAGCTCGGGCGTGCTTCTTGTGCGTGGATCATTGGTGATGTCGCTGAATACTGTGGAAGGTAATGCGCACTCAGGGGTGACTGTGCTGGGTGGACAGGCTCTGATGCGGCGGAACAAGATCCAGCGAAATGCTCGCTTTGGCTTGCGGCTCCTGTATCACGCTGGCAATGTGATCGTGGAAGACAACGTGGTGCTTGGGAACGCTTGTGGCAACTTGGACGTGGACAACTCGGGCAGACGCTTCGTTGTTCGCTTGAACGACATGGACAAGAGGAAGAAGACGTCCGAGAAGCTGCCGCATTCGCATGGCAAGTTACGACTGAAGACGTACCGCGTTCTGGAGAAGGAAGTGCCGCGTGCCACGCCCATCGCCAAGCCTGTCACTAATGTTACAAGTGCTACAAGTGAGTACTGGAAGAGACAGCTGACTGGTTCTGGTGCAGCTGCTTCAGTAGTATCAACGGTTCCCACCGCCACCCCGGCAAGACCTGTCATCACGGCTAATAACATGATGGCAGCTGGGATTCCGATGGGCTTCATGCGGCCTGTGATGCTTCCTCAAGGGTCTAACGCGCTGCACGTCTCACATCTACCGATGGCGTTTGCGTCGCTGGGAGCGAAGCCTACAATACCGTCCGTGACGTTGAATCGATCGACTACAAGTGCGCAACTACCCACGCCAGCAGCGAATCTGCAACGGACTGTTAGTGCTCCTGGCGCTGCAAGTAGCGCTCCAGCTAGGCCAGTCACTATACCCGGAACCACGAGTGTCACTAGTACGACTACGACTACCGTAGCTACGCCAAGTGGAATGTCTCTATTCGTGCCCAAGTATCAGCGGAAGCGTCGACCCAAGACGCAGCAGATTGTTGTAGGTGGTCGTGAGATTGTGTTGCGTGACACGTGCGAGAAGCCCACGGAGAAAGTAGTCAAGCCACGACGTCCGAAGGATCCGCAGACACCAGTGCCTGCGTCTTCCATGACGCAGCAGATGACGTTGCCTTCTGCACTCCAGTTGAAATTCGCCCCTGGTTCAACAGCAGCAGCAGTGGCAGCAGCGATGAGTGCGATGATGTCGAACACAGCCAAACTACAAGCTGCTGTATCGTCCAAGACACAGGTTCCGACAGGAGGTTCTGCTGCCCTGGCTGGAAGTTCTGGAGCGACCAAACCAGCGGTAGCTATGGTGAGTGTCGCTGGAGTGATACCGGTAGCACCAACACCAGTAGTGACTATGACGCGGCCAACGCAGCCTGGAAGCGCTCCGTCTCCGAGTACACAGGCTATTGCGGCGACACCAGCAGCTCAAACTGCTTCGATGACGACTGTAGCGGCTTCGAGTGTGAGTGTTACACCCCCGTCAACAGTAGTTACAGCACCGGCGTTGAAGACGAAACACAGTGCTTCGCAATCTATTTATTAATGAACAAAAGGAGAAGGCAGTGAACTAGAGCTTGAGAGCTCAGCCACCTGTCGACCAAACGATTTGTGGACGCTGGTTCTCGATCGGATATGGATTCGTTATGCTGATGATGATGAATGGTGGCCTTCTATTTTGTTTTAATTAAACTTTTCTATAGAAGCCTGGTATGCATGTAAACACGAGACGATGCCTTGTGTCAGTCGATGATTATGTGCAAGACCTGGTGAGGTTTGTGGCTCCGTTTTACTAACGAAGTCGCGAACAATGGAGGGTATGTGTTGCCGCAAAGTCGTATACCATGTTGGATTTGCGGGTTGCAAGGAATTTTGCTGCCTCAAGCCGCTTTTTCGTTGGTTTTTTCCATAGTACTGCGAAGACATTGTTGAGCGAATCGTGCAATTGGTCCAGGTGTGACTTGGTCGCTGTTCTGGATTTGTCTTTGTGTAAGCTCGAGTATCCAAGGTAACCATTCGGAGAAGAACTTGCTGCAATATGAATCGAGCACTATTAATAAAACACATGATTTCCACCGTTACTGAACAGGCCCTTTTTTAGTTTTTCTTTTCTAAAGAAGCCTGAAATGCATTTTAAATTATTGAGACGATCGATCAGAATGGTCGTCTTTCTGGGTTTCCTTCTATTAATAGTGGCGCCTCTCGGGAGGCGCGCCACATCTGTCTCGAGGAATATCTGCATTGAATCATGTTATTGTCGCTGGGGAGGCGATGCCGTGACAAGTTGTCAGTACATGTCACTGACAACATGTACCTAAGTACTGTTGTAGTATTAGCGCATATATTTGTATATATTTTCAAGTATATTGTAATAAAATGAATACGCTGGCTAAGGGCGATGACAGGAAGATCAACTAACTTTAGCGTCGAGGCAACTTCCAATGGTAGTTAGGTATTATCAGAACAAGCACTCACCACTGTAGCATACATCGAAAAGAAACAAATCCCGATTTGGTCAGACTAGCGCACAACATGCCAGCGTATATCTCGACGTGGCACTGACTATGACCCAGTTCAGCTCTAACTCTTCCCAACCGTTTCGCTCATTTTTTTAAAGCCACTCCGCCTGCGTAAACTCTTGCTTCACAAACTTCTTTATCTCCGCAGCGTTCTTCGCCTTTCTCACGACTTCAACGGGACTAAGTTTCCTTCAGAGCGTCCCCCAAGGTCGATCGCATCTTTGTATTTTTCGACACGGCGCAGCAGGCGGTCGCAATCTGAATGGGTTGGGGCGGCAATGTCAGGCGAACACCCGTTTTGAATGAAAGCCTGGCATCAGGATTGCACTTCGCAATTCGCGCTGATTGGCACAAGTGGTTCTAGGGACACCTCCAGCGCCTCTTCGCGTCCGAGAAGGGAGATCCTCCGAAGTCCCCCCCCCACATGGGGCCGACAATGAGAGTTGGGGTGGTTCCTGTGCGCCGAGTACGGAAGCAGCGACGTGCTAGACGATTGCCACCAAGATTATCAACTACGCTGCAACATGTGGGGCACGGTGACCCCTTCATGCGATCAAGATCAACACCAAGGCGCAACGGAACTGAAGACCCCTCGCGTTCAAGATTTCCCTACTAAGACACAGAGAACGTGGTATCCCCTCATGTGTTCAAGTTTCCTGTACCAAGGAGCGCGGATATGGCGAACGCTATCGTTTTAGCTCAAGCACCAAACCATGGCGGACCTGGCGACCCCCTCGTGTTCAAGATCTTTCGCCAAGGCGCTTCGGATCTGGTGATCCCGCGGCGTTTCAGTAGTGCACCAAAACACTGAGGATTTGGTAACCCCCAAGTGTTCAAGTTTCCACCACGGCGCGATGGCCAAGGTGACCCTATCGAGTTTCAAGTTCCAAAGCACCGCAGTGAGAGGACTTGGTGACCCTCTCGCTTCGAGGTATCTCCCCCACCACACACAGAAAGACGGTCACTTTGATTGATCATCTAAATGCATATCAGGATTCTATAGGAAAACAACTAACAAAATAGAAGGCCAATTCTTCTCTCATTCGTGGCTGCAGGGAGCGCAATGCTGCTGGAGTGACTGGTGGATATGGAGAGAATCACCACCACCGCGAGGATATAAGTAAAGCGCATGCTTGTCGTAGGTTCTTGAGTATTACAGCCAGGAGACCTGGGGTTGTCTGTGGAGGTGGCTTGTGGACTGCCGAGCGAAATAAAAAATGAACCACGCTTTCTTTGGCGAGACTGTAACCCTTGTATTGTTGTATTGTGAACGGTAACCCATCTTCGGAAAGACGGCACGAAAATATACTAAGATAGCATTACACAGGTTTTGGACACCATTTGAGTTTCTTTAATTAAAAAGAGTCTCTTTGGAAAACGGTCCAATCCTAAACAATACAGTGGCCGTCTGTCTGTCTGTCTGTCTGTCTGTCTGTCTGTCACGTTTCCGGGCTTCTGATTGGCTATAACAATCACTTATCACAGTACATTCATGAAACAATTCGGACAAAATGTTTGACTCGAAAAGTAATAAATTCTAGAAAGCGCTAAAATAGCCTCGAGTACTGGCACACAAATTTCTATGAGCGAGCTCATTCGTTTGAATAAATAACCGTAGATTACTAATCCAATTTGTCTATTACCATACTAATCATTGGGTTATTAATAGCTGTAAAACTACACCAAGGCTAACCAAAAAAGTTCAGAACCGATTCGCTGCGCTTGGCTGGGCACCCCTCGCTCGCGGTAATATATATAGAATAGTGCAAAGCGCGGCTCACCGAGGACCTCGGCGCCGGGCCCGCCTTTGTCCCGTGTCCGAAAATACCAGTACCCTTCCAGGAAGTCTTCCTCCTGCCCCGATCCCGACTGCTTCGGTGGGAGCTGCTTTCGCCACCATGGAACCGTGATATCGTGCCTGACGTTCCCTTCGGCCCCGTTGGTCTGCCTGAAGATGGACGTTGATGGCGCGAGGCTGTCAGTGATGTTTCCTCTCTCTGAGGATGGATGTTACTTGACCGACTCGAGTCTTTCCTCCTTTGAAGCAGCGCGGGTGTAGGATTGATTTTGGTTCCTCTAGCAGGTATCTTTGGGTATTGTGTATCTAGCGAGAGCCTCGGGAAGCGTGCCAACCCTTGCTCCTTTGGCTCACTCGTACATTTTTCTGCCTTAAGCAGACGCAAACACACAAGAACAGAGAAGAACCATATTTTGAACCCTATATTGTCTGGACTTCGACATCTACTCATCGACCTAAAACTTACTACTAAGACCTCCTCGTTGGACAACCCGTAGCTTACTCGACCCTAAAAGTGAGGGTACGGGACAAGTGGTGGAGAAGCAGGGTAAGCTGCCCGTTGGAGAAGGAGTTACGCGGTGAGGATTCGATTATTCTTCGACCGGTGATGTCTACCCCCAGTGCTCTGCAAGGTGCGGCCAGCTCGTCAAGCGACTCGCCGAGTGATTCTGGGTAGCCCGGCGCTATACTGTCGACCGCGGCGAGACCGACCCTGACTACTACGGGAAGTATGGGAGCCGTGGATATCTGGTTCAACGCGTTACTACAGGATCTAGATGAGGACGGGGCGGAGGCCTCTCCAACCGTTCGTCCGCGCGCGGACGCATTCAACTCTTGTACGTGCCAGCTCTTCTATAAGCACCTCGAGTGGTAGTTCGGGTGGGTTCAGCGGGAACGCTCCGAGAGCCCACGCGATCGCTCCTACGGGAACTAGCAACCAGAACCATCCTGCTGGAACAACAAGTGCGATGCCGATGACGTAACCCCTGCCTTCGGTGCAAGCTGAAACTACCCAAGTCGCGATAGGAGGCACTAACGCCTCGACTGGACTACCGACTAGCGGTCCCAGCGGTACTAGTGGCCAAGCTACTCCGGATCAAGGCTGGTTGAACGCCTTCTACTTGCTGCAGAGCACGCTAAGTCAGCCCCCTGAAGGGTCGACGCGAACACTACAATTCTGAATGTGCCTCGGGAACGCCGGCGCGTGTTCCGGGTCCTCCTATGAGTCTACCGAGCCTCGGGGCCGTAACTCCGTTACCCCAAGTTCCCCAGGTGGCTGGGCTGAAATCCCAGTCGGCTTCGGCCGGTTCCTCGTCAGCCGTCACAGGAACTCCCCAAGTGCGGACAGCCATCCCCTCATACCAGAACTGTTCTATTGGTCAGCAAGTTAACACCCCGAGCGCGGGGTTCAATCCTTTCATCGCTCCGCCAGGGTGGTCCCCTAGAACGACGGGTGCTCCTTCCATCACGGTCTCGGGACCCTCGGTGACTGCTGCGACTCAGTCCTGGAGCCCTCCAGCTATTACGACTATTCCTGTGTCCTGTCCTGGACCCGCTGCGACCTCGGGACGCTTCCCGTCTGGATCCCAGTGGACGGCCCCTTCAATGTTATCACAAGGAACGCCCAATACGCTACTAGCATGGAACCAGTCGACCTGTGCCTACTGCGGAAGGAGGACTCCCTCTCTTCGTAGGACGTATATGCAGCACGGTTCAGACTGAACAACTCGTTCCGGTTATCGATAGTGGAGCCTGCGTACGTCTTTGCGCCGGCCGAGTTCCGGCCCGGTTGACCTCCCATCCACGTCAGTCGTCGATCGCTGCGGACACCTTCGAAACGCTGCAGGAAATTGTTGTAATCCCACGTCTCGATGCCCATGCTGATGAAGCGAATGCGCACCAAGTGGGCCCTCAGCTTCCCTTTGCGGCGCTAACTCTGCTGATGCGACGACTTGAGCTTAAGACAGGGTAATGTGCGAGTGAGTCAAAGGAGCAAGGGTTGGCACGCTTCCCGAGGCTCTCGCTAGATACACAATACCCAAAGATACCTGCTAGAGGAACCAAAATCAATCCTACACCCGCGCTGCTTCAAAGGAGGAAAGACTCGAGTCGGTCAAGTAACATCCATCCTCAGAGAGAGGAAACATCACTGACAGCCTCGCGCCATCAACGTCCATCTTCAGGCAGACCAACGGGGCCGAAGGGAACGTCAGGCACGATATCACGGTTCCATGGTGGCGAAAGCAGCTCCCACCGAAGCAGTCGGGATCGGGGCAGGAGGAAGACTTCCTGGAAGGGTACTGGTATTCTCGGACACGGGGCAATCGCCCGACCAGACGTTCGCCGTCCTCAGCGAATTAAGCATTTGGGCCCATTTCGGAGATCGCGGTACGCGTGGACAAATGAAACTCCCGCAGAGGTGAAGTCGGCAGGCAAGCTCGCCCTCGATTCTTCATCATCGAGATAGTAAACGTCGCCATCCTTGAGTGTAGGATCCACAGGGCGAGCTTCTAGGTCTCCAGTAGGAACGCTTGGGGACGCTTCCTCTTCGGAGGATCGGAGGCGTTCCCAACTAGCTTTCACAGCTTGTTCGCGGGTGGAAGCGTTTTTCTGAACACTGTCCATCGCTGAGTAGGTGAAGCCACTAGGGAACAGCTTCCATAGGGTTCGTTTCGAGGCACAGCGGCGCCAGCTGTGAGAGAACGCTCCAACTCCCAACATCGCCAGAGATACAGGGAGGAGCCACGATGTCCAATCCAGTACACTGTTCAACACGACCATAGCTATGATCTCACCCTTGGTTCCACTCCAGACGAACTCCAGCAAGTCGAACACAGTCATAGGCACATACAAACATAGGGAGAGATCTATGAGGGCAATCCAGTAGCCACCCTCACCGAAGGCATAGCAACGGTTCCCGATAGCAACAATAGCCTCAAAGAAAGCGCCCACATAGCGCCGCATAGAGCTCAGCGTCTGCAGCGTGAGGTCCGGTAAGTATTCTTCATACGTGACACGGAAAGCGACCCACCAACTTCGAAGCATACGACCGTAACGTCCATACTCCTCACGACGGTTGCTCAAAACCTGAACAGTACCGCAGAGATGGCGTTCCATAAGGCGTAGACGTAAGTAGGGCCTTTCAACTGGCGTTGCTCGGAGTCACGTAGCACGCCTCGGTACAACGCCGCACACTCGTAGCACTTACTGCGGTTCATACCGATAAAAAGCCAAACTTGGAGGATATACGCCAAAGCCACATCACGAAAGGGGCTGGTCACAATCCACACAAGGATGACACAGCCGTACGCAGGCCAGAGATCCCAATGGGCGTACTCACCGATCATCGCGTCCCAGGCGCTCCGGAAACCCATCCGACGGTTGGGGTCAATACTGACGAGGAGAGAAAATGACGAGAAAGATCCAGGAGCGAAAGGGCCGAGGCTAGAAGCGTCCCGTCCATAGACCTTCCGAGCCAACTCGAGACAACAGTGGTGGCTAAGGACCGTTCCCAGGTAACTTCACGTCGTTCTGGGAGGGAGGGCTAACGGCGCCACGGGGCACGTTCCTGTCCTAAGAAAGACAAACGCCCAGTCTCGTAAAGAAACCTTGCCAGCTCGTTTTCAGTCGCCATTCTCCAACTTGCGTCAAAGGCTTCAAGCGATATCCAGCATCTGACCACCAGTGCCACGATGACCAAGACTGACGCCATGATCGAGCAGATCCGGGCTCTCCTCGACGATCCCACGCAGACCGACGACGACGGAGTGCCGCCTACAGCCAGCCAGATTTGTACCATTGAGACGGATTTCTACGTCCGGCAGCAAGGAGTGTTCTCGGGACTCTGGGTATCGAGGTGATGCACGACGTCGCTGGCTCACTTATCTCGCGGATGGGCAATCCCCCGGAAAGTCTGTCGGGTGCTATAGTGATCTTGCCGCTACCTACCCACCAGTGCGAGAGCAGATACCCACCTCCGCGCCCTCAGGTCGCGCCTGGCGAAGAACAGCCAGCGGCGTCTCCTAAGAGCCGTTCCCGGAAGTTCGCTAAGAAAACCCCAAAGGCGCAGTCCAAGGCGAAGCGTCCCGAGTTTCCCACGGTTCACGCGGACCCTTCTCCGATCGACACTACGCAGTACTTCTACTTTGAGCTCGCGGACCGCACTCAGGAGCAGGTTCGGGAAGATCTCGAGAAGATGTACCGGATTTAATCGCGAAAAATGAACTATTGTGCTGCACATGACTCGTATCTTCACTCGCTCGAATTTCCTATCATCCACTGTGACTTGAAATCTATACATATATTTTACCGAGCGAAGTGCACGAAGCCAAGCTCACAGGCTTTGCGAGAGCATCTCGACCGAACCAGGTACTTCACCGTGGGTGTCTCCTGAGGTGGTGACCGGTGAAAATACGATAACAAGGCAGGTATGTTTTTGTTTGGAGTCGTGCTGAGAGAGCTACTCTACCATACACTCAGGCCAAACACGAATTGCCAAATCCACATGGTCGGCAACTGACAGACGCTATTCTTGTGAATAGGGTGGCACTGGGAGCTGTCACGGTAGAATTTTCGGATGCAGGTGGCGAACCTTGGCTGCACCTGCGTGCCAGTAGATCCGACCATGCGGTCAAGTGCAGCTGAAGATCTTTTCAAGTTGCATGTCATCCTGTCCAAGGAACTAACGTGACAACTTTCTCCAAACGACAATGAAAAAAAAGCGTAATTCTAAAAGCCTGTGCTTGACTCTCCTATAACTCGGGTTACGCAACTCACATCAATACACGTCTGTACGAAGTTCGTCAGCTGACGATGTGGTGCTTACCTGCAAGTTGTCCGTGAGTTCTCCTAATTGATTCTCCTGGCCCTGGCCGGGAAAAATACACTACCGTACTTCACAAAATATATGATTTGGCGCTCTTTTCCGAAGGGGGAGCACCTCGCTACGCTATGTTGTGAACAATCCCGCCTCTGGCGGCGTTGGTGTAGTCATTGTACTGATTTCTCTCATAAGTAGACTTTCAAGCGACTAGCGAACAAGCAACATGCTACGTGTTCTAAAAAATTTCTCCGTTTCACAATAGATTTCCTGTCCAGCGACTAGCTCGAAACGCAAAAAGTAACTTTTTTCCACATTATGGCCGCGAAGCGACAAGTTCAAAATTAAAGGTACTAGTCGAACCAGGTCTATTATGATACTGCACTTGAACAAGTACTATCTCCAATGCATGTTGGGCTACCGTTACGAATCCCTAAGCGGTGATATATTTTTTTAAAATAACTCTGGGGAAGCTCAGATGCATATCCACCCCCTACTAGTAGCGCTGTCTAAGGCATTCGTAGAGTTGTTAGGAGCTTTAGACATTTTGTCGAGAAACGATCTGCAGAAAGGTCCACATCTGAGGTACCTTATCCCGCCGCACAATTGGAAAACCAAATGAGAGGCATCAGTGGTGCCACCACCGTGAAGATCCTTTAGTAGTTGCACTTTTTTGTGCGCTGAGCCCCTGTGTTGCAGTGACGCCGGTACCAGGATCGTTCGAGTACAGTAGTTCAGCGCTGGCCTTCGGACACCACCCATGTAAACTGGAGGGCAACTCGAAGCTCGTTCTCATTCTCGCATTTGTTTTCCTGCACTCAAGTTCACAAGTCAAGACCACCCTACCGGTATTTCGCCAAAGACCATCCATTCGTGCTTACTTCGCCCTACTAATGGTTGCCACTGCCCTCCTGGCCAACGGAGAAACGAACTCCGACATCTCGCAGCTGGCTACGACTGACGTGATGCACTGTAGTTATCGAAACTTGAGGTATTCACCGATACCTTCGAGTTGCAACGCCAACTGATGACGATGATAGTGAAGAACGAGCATGGTCGATGATCAAAGGAATTCCTCGCACGAAGGCAGAAACAATGAACAATTGTTTGTCACCTCAGCTTCAAAAGTGGATGAACGTGCAGCAGTTCGCTAAAGATGTGGGCATTACTTCGAGAGCTGCAGCTACGCAGCAACTCCATCGACTACTTGTTCAACTTGGAGCGATTGGTGTTAACGAACGTTCCAGGTATTGAAACCCTCCCGGATTTAAAGTCAGTACAGAAGCTCAAGGCGTTCTCTGTTAACGATCGTGGAGCTTGGTGCTGCAATGGATTTCTCGGTAACTGTAATCTGAGGTCCCGTTTTGTGGAGCTCATCCCTTCTGCTTTAAGTTTACCATCAAGCAACCTCACCCCGAAGGAGACTATTACGGTGGTTGATAAGTTCCCCACTACCGTTTGTAAGCAACAAGAGACAGAGTTCTGGACCAGGTTTTCCATCACCGGACACTATCGCCCAGTGTGATGGGATTCCCTACCGAAAATGTAACCTTCCTGGTTTAGAGAAGTCATGTTCTACAATGCAAGGTTCATGGCAATCTTCAGCATGTCTGATCCGTTAGTGCTCGAGATGCGACGACGCCAAATTCAACTTGGTGTGGGAGATCCATGTCACCACCTCGACCATGAAGCGTGGTTTGGGTTCCAATGACGATAGGTGGCGATGGCCTTGATCAGAAAATACTCTTTGTGAGAAGCCAAAATGATAATACTGGGCACGATGGGGCTGTATCCTGACGAGTTGTACTCCTTATGATGCTGTACTGACATGCATCGGTGGCCCTGGTTCGAGTACTACAGTAAGAAGTATAATCTGGATCAGACTATTTGGGGAACGGATTTTTTAGAAGGACACAATTAGTCTTTGCGCGCCCAGACTAATTTCGACCCGACACCATATGGAAGATAAAAGCATTTGGGTGTCATTTAGAGAGCAATTTTTTTTTATGATGTCGGTAATTTGTATTCTCTCTATTTGATTTTGTCTTGCTTCTCCTCACTACTCTCGTGGGTCAACGATATCTAGATGTGCGACTGAGAGTTGTGATAGGGGCGCCAGCCACCACCACGGGGATGGCAGATGGGCTAGAGACGTCTGCTTAAAAGTACATGGGATTTCGTTAGCTAAATGACATCAATGTACCTCACTGAAACATGAAAAATGAATGCGAGTTGTGATTCATCCGATCGCCCTTTCCATCCCTTTGAAAAGCCGCACTGAGTTTTAGCTTTTTATATTTCTTGTCTATTAGCTGGTTGATGATCATCACGCTGCATGTACATTTAATAATGTTCACGAGTGTTGTCGTCCTTCTGTTTGCAATGAATTGTCGATAGAGCGAATTTACTGTGTAGTAAAACTTAATCCGAAATAAATCACTTGGCGCATTTAGTCTGGATCAGTTCCCCTCAACACAATTAGTCTGAACAAGAGTATATATAGTAGTCCGGACTCATTACTATTTTTTCAGAGTGCCAACATCACCGATTATGCTCAAGAAAAAGGAATCCTTCGAAGCTCAAACGACTCAACCAGACATTCCCCAACTCGCTGGCATCTACTCATATTGTCAGGACAGTGATTCATATACATCCTAGCCACGTTTCGGCGTCTGGGCTCCAACCCCTTGAGCAATTTGTCGCCTTCGCATTTCAATGGGAAAAAGGATTTCCGTGCACGATATCCCCATGAATCGAGCATTGTAGCACATGGACTGAGTATTACCGCATTGACGATACATGGTTCCGTTGCATGGAGCCATCTTCTCTGGTGTTGGGGGACCCTCATTGGTTCCAGGCCGAAGGACAGGTCCACAAGTGAAAGCTTTAAATGTCTCCACTGCAGCCAGTGTTGCTGGCGTTGCCAAATTCTCTGTACGGTTCAGATCCAAGCACGATACTGCTGGGCTCCCCCAAAACGGGTGAACACCGCAGTTATCGTTACGGAGATCACAAGCTCCAAGGAACCCATTGCAGTACCACGCTCCTCGATCCAAAGCAACAAAAGACTTAAGATTCTTGATCGGAGAGAAGTCCGGTAACCCGTCGATTGCTGGGAGGCAAGCCAACACAATCCGCTCAAGATTATGGAGATGATCGAAGGTTGGTAGCTCCTCGAGAAGGAGAAACACGGCTAGTGTGAGCGACTTGAGGTTCGTGAGACCGTCAAAAGACGGAAGCTTTACAATTGGAACGAACGCCCCAAAGTGAATAAAGGTGAGCGCTGACATGTCTTCGAACATATCGTCCGGCAAAACCACCATGGGACTAATAGCCTTGCTTTCCACGTGTCTGTATAACAATTTGTTAGTTTCGAGTGGCGCAAACATAGAAAATATAAACGTACAGATATTCAAGTTTGGTAAATTCCTTGATCCATGCTGGGAAGGTTTGAGTGTAGGTATACTGCAGCGATCTGTAAAATTCGGCATGAACAACAAAAATATGTTTTTTATGACGACGATAAGGCACACACCCACAAAAAACCTTACAAGTGTCTTAAGCCTTTGCAGCGTCGAAGCTCATCGGGCAGAACTCCTAAGTAGCGGTTAGTCAGTTGAAGAGTCTGAAGGTCTCCCATTGATGCTAATTGAGCTACTTTATCCGTCATATTCGTGGGATTTTCCCATTCTGCGTAGGTCTTCGGGGCGACAGTCAGGTTGCTCAGCGTCATAGCACGAGTCAATGTGGTAGCCGGCGTAATCGCGAGCAGCACGTTCACGACGACGCTTTGGACGTTGTCGTTTGAGCATGAAATGATTGGTAGAAAGCAGCATTTCAGCAGCCAGTAGCTTCAAGCTGCCACCGTCGCGGCACGGATCGGTAGAGCGGTGAATGTCGTGTGGTTGGTTGGCCTCACATTAAAAATTGAGGACTGAAAGTAAAGACGTAGTGGTTCCACAGCCAGAACCATGAACGAGTTCCCGTGGACCACTTGCACGCTGATAAACCACAGAGCTGATTCAATTACAACTTTTATAAACTGCTTGCCACTATTGTAAGGTGTTGGGCGTGCTCCTAGTATCAGGGCACGAGAGGGATAACCGCTATTCGGCTGTGATGCAAAATACTGTAGTATGAACAGAGTAAAAAAAAACGAATGTCCCACCTTGAAAAAAAAACATATTTCTCATCCGGCAACGTAGTTGACTGGGGACCAGTCACTGGCTAATGCAAAAATGAAACGAATTCGAAGTTAGCCGTCACATGAGCAAGCACAACTGATACTTTATGTACTAAGCTTATAGTACTTCAAAGGATAGTAGAAGGACTACCAAACCGTAGTATTTCTTCTCATGTGCAAAGCCCTCAGACAGATCATTATCATGCCGATTTTGCGGGCTTGCTATTAGGGGGGATGGTGATGATCCACTAAACGAGGACATAGACAGAACCACTTTCATAAAAACAGACCTCGGCCTTCAAATGACCTTATGGCTCTACGCTGTTTCACGTGCGGTGGTGGAGATGAGGCTATGGGTGTAGTTGTTACTATACGGTCGGTATTCCGTAATGGGGTGTATGTGATTTGTGGACAAGCTATTGACTGTAGTCGACTTAGGTACGTACAGCGTCTAATTAGATGGTCGTGAGTATCGCCACATTTTTGTGCCATTTGCCTACATGTTTGTGACATCGAAAACTATCGAGAGCTACTGAGCCTGTTTTTGACTGTATGCACAGCCGTACTGGACCTCTTCGCTGTGGATTTGATCCTTTCGTTTGGATCGCTGAACCATTCTGATGCTAAAGCAAGCGCATTGCTTGCAGAATGACCTGTCCTTCGTTTGATCAATTGCTGGCCTCGCTTCATAAGGGATGCAAACGACACTGGTCGACGGATTCTACAACATTAAAGTCGTGGTCGAACTTGATTCTGTCGTGTCCTAAATGGCTCCACATCGCTTGATCTTGTGAGCAATTAAAGCGATGCCAAAAGACTTCAAAAATCACCTGAAAACAGAGACGCTACGTGGATACAAGACGAGTATCGCGTTGATCGCTGTAGTTCGTGGTTCGGCACTTGCCGTGGATGTCCGGGTGTTCTGCCAAATCAGAACCCGATCTAGACGCATCACAAACAAACAAAATCAAGCTTTCGAGCGCACTGTCCCTACGAGCCACCACAGCGTGTGTACTGCGCCCATCTCTGCCCGGGATCCTGGTGAGTTCATCTGCACCAACCCAACGAGGTTCAATCAAGTACTGCTCCAGTGGACCTGTTCAGCCCGAGCTGGTGGTCCCTGCCCAACTCATTTGTTATAAAACAAATCACTATAGGATCTCGACTCGCCAAACCCACGTCGAGTAGTTGCCATATTTTTCAACGCTCGGGACTATTTGGTTGGAAATGGCAATATCCAACCTATCGAAGTGGATACCACACGTGTTTAACAATATGCCAAGTCGCTACAAAAGAAACTCAAGGAAAATGCATCGGCGATGGACTTCTCTTTGCATAACGTATCCCTACATCGCGTATTGGTAACATTCACAGATGCATATGAACATTATTGGGATTCTCCAAATTGGTCGGAATCTGAGGTAACTGCTTTCCGAACTGTTTTATTTATTGCTAAGAGCCCCCCCCCCCCCTTATTTCATTGCTCCGGAAAGACATGATGGACCGGTTTCCGTGGCAACTCGCCTAATTCGAAAGCTCACAGACCGACCTAGGCCTGTAATCAACGGAAAGTACTCAATGGATTGTTTGGAAGGTATATGGAATCGTAAGCGGTCTGTGGTCAAGCCAAGCGTAAACGTTAAGGTCCAGGTACTTACTTCACGTACATACAGTGCGCGCCAAATCGTTAGGACCTCCAATTTTCGAGGATACTTATGCCAATATCTCGGCTTGTACGCATAGTCAGAAGCTGTTATTTAGATATGTTGTTGTTATTATTGGTACCAAGAGGGGA
>QOKR01000739.1:0-24031 GCA_016880985.1 Phytophthora idaei
AGCAGCAGCGCTGGCTTACCTACATCCGACGTTTTCGTCAGTGCAGTGGCCAAGTCGACTGTGGCATCTCTCTGCAAATCCTAGCCCAACAAAACCGAAATACATGTACACACGTTTTTCTGAGTCTCCCTTGCTTATATTCAAGAAAGAAAATTGCTTACATTCTTGGCTTTTTTTTCCTTATATTGTTTTGCTTATTTTGAAGGTTCGACTCCCCCTAATGCACTTGAGCAGCACAGGAAAATGCAGGACCTCACACGGGGCAACCGGTATCCACTGGTCTCACGATGTAACCTGAAGGTTACCTGTAACTGGGAATACATTTCGTGACGAATTAAAGTTTCTGGGGCTGTCCTACCAGCAAGCTGGTCTCCCAGGATAAACTAAAGGAATTGGGCTGGTAGTGTCGATCCCATTTCGCAAGTACAGGTATTTTAGTATGGAATTGGCGAGTTATTTAGCCAACTAAAGACTGCAGTACACATCTTCTGACAGATTTGTGTACCTTGGGTGATTGTATTTTTCTCGGAACACGAGGGATTCGTCGTTTTCCCTTAATCCTATCCGCTAAAACGATCAATAGTAACGTCGTGTTATAAGTACAATATTTTAATAACTGTAGCCGCAAACGTTCTAGAAAATTATTTTCTAGTAGTAGTAGTAGTAGTAGAAAATGATTAATCCCTAAAACTCAAATTAGAATTCTTTACAAAGTGTACTTAAATGAAATACGGCGGCCAAAGCGCCCCCACTACTTAACCAGTAGTTTGACTACAGCTTCGAAGCAGTTCTATATGGCCCTTGTCTGCGGTTTTGGCGGTACTTCTAATGAGTCAGAGCTTGAGATCGGACAGAGACTAGTACTAATCACATTAGGATTAATACTATAATCGTAATACAATAGTTGGCAGAGGTTGTCATCCTGTGGTTGTCTGCATTACTATTAGCTTAGTAGTAATATTGATTCAGGACGACAAACTCTGACTACCCTATAGTGTTTCCGTAGAATTTGCTGGATTCTGTCGGCACGTCAAGGTCAATTTTCAGGAATTCTCGGATGTCTTGCTTGATGTTTACTTCTCCTTTCACTGTTGCCGTGGTAGCCACTCTTCCCTCATATCGGGCACCTTTCGCTACCGCGGCTACGAGTTTGTAGGCAGTCACACAATCAAACGTATCATTGACAACGTGAAATTCACCGTGGCGATGCGCTTGGAGAATCACGACACGGAGCTGAATCTGACACCTGTCCCCGATCGTAAGCAGAGTAGATCAATGCCAACTCGAGTTTGTACCGAGAATGGCGCACTTTTTGCTGTTGCTGTTGCTGTTGCGAGTCATGCTCTATCACCAGGGGGCTTGCGCGATGTATACTGTACGCAGGGTGGCGCGCAAAGGAGTTCACCGCGTTGAAATTGTAGGTACAGAAATTCCCGGGAGGAACAACTGAATTTGACTCCCAGGATAAATAAGGATTTGAAGACTAAATAAGTTATAATCCCAACCGATTTACAAACCAATTAGATATTGGGGGTGCCGATCACAATACATGTATTCTCCTTTTAAAGTAGAATACTTTTAAGGCAAATTTAAGTACCTCGGTGGCTAGTATCAAACGGATATTTGTGGATTACGGTTCACGTCAGCTCTTTGATGTGGCACACGTACTCTACCATTGCACTTCAAATATCGCGATGGACGCTGCCGGGAAAACAACGTCAAACACTGGAGCTGGATTTCGAATTCCAGAGTTCATGTAAAACGAACCCGTGGTGTTCGTTTGCGTCGTCCAACTGTCGATTCGAGTTGGCAGTTTATTCGCGCTGTTTGGGAGCGTCGTCATGAAGTCTTGGAGGTTCATTTGCTTGGTTTCTTCAGCCCCAGGATTCACCCTCACAATAGCCAACACAAAGTTGGTCGAATCATACGCAGCAACCGTGTTGACATCATCCGTGACGAATGTGACGAGAATAATGTGCCATCACGTAGTACTTCGGATTCGTTTCACCCATCCAATTCACCCAGAGATTCGCCTGGATAAGACCCAAGCCTCCACTATTCAACACTTGGTCGTACACGAAAGCGGACACGCCCATCTCGTTGATATCCTGCGAGATCGATTGAGCTAGCGTAAGACTAGAAGCGTCATCATCGATGTAGTTCGAATCCCACAATTTCAAACTCGAGTCGCTCGCCAGTTTCTTCAACGCTGCACGGTCTGGACCACGATACGCAGCCACACCGTTATTGCCGTGTGTGTTCACCTTCCCGACAGCTCCCAACACCGCAGTGTTCTTCATCATATCCGTTAGCGTAGTCAAGGCTTGCGTTGGGGAGTTTTCGTCAGATACCGACACGTTGACGGACTGCAGCTTGAGCTTGTCGAGATGAGAGCGCAGACGCTTTACCACCTCACTCTGCGTTGCCACCTCAAAGTGGCAGCCTTCCTGTGTACCGGGGAACTCCCATTCAGTATTCATGGGCTCATTGAACGGTTCAATGTAATTGAAGTTAACTCCCCAACGCGCCTCACTCACCACCGTTGCTAGATACAGAGCGAACTGATCGATGTTCGACGCCATCAAGTTGTCTTCGCCTCCCTTGTCACCCCCTGCGGTGGCGCGGTTCTTTGTCATCCACCACGGGGGAGAGTTTGAGTACGCTTCAAGAATATTCACGCCCAATCCGACTGCGAGCGACAGCATCTTACGCTGCTTGGCATCGGCATCCCAGCTCCACGACTTTGTGCTGGGATCAGTACTGAACCAGTCCAGCCAGAAGCTCTCCGTCGTCTTGTACGCGAGCATTTCCTTGGACATTTTCATCGCGATTTCCTCTCCACTATCGTCAATGACGTTGGTGCTTGATCCACCGATATTGTAGCGCGCGATGTTGAACCCCAATGCTGGAAGTTTGAGGACTTCAGCGGTGTTCCGTACCAATGAGGAACCGTTCATGGTGAAGAACAATTCGGCGAGTTCTTCATTGACGTACTCAGTATCTCCGTAAACGTTGGTCCACCAAGCGAGTGACGTTCCCCAGCCTTCCCAGACCACTCCGGTTGGTTGAGCTGACATTGTCACGCACGGGGGGAGATCAACGAATTGGTCTGCTGTCACTTGCAAGGAGTGACAGGCCAGAAGAGCTCCAGATACAAAGGAACATCTCGCCATTGTTGCAAACCCTCGCAGCTTCAGTATTTGTTTTGGTTAACTCGAAGCAAAAACGATAATGAGATCCAGCAATTGCTGCCGAAATGCGCAGTTTTTAGTCGCGGGATGATGAACACTCCATCCAAACAGCAGAAGATGTCATTCAAGATTTGAGTCCCATAAACAATCAGAATGCATAAACATCAAGCGTTTCTTTAATTTATCACGACACAAATTTAATTCTGCCATGAGCACCATGCTTGCTTTCGTACTGTAGATACCCTGGCACTTTCAACTACAGCCACCCGTTCTTGGATACAGCCATCCGTATCCTATGCCGTCAACACAACCGTACGAAGTTCTTGACGCTGAACTGTTCTTGTACTCTACCTAGATATCTTTCGGTTCTGTTGGATAAGAACCAACTCCTCCTCGATCTTCCTATTCTTGGGAATGCCTGTGTTCATTATAAATACTACGGATCAAAGCGGAGTTCCAGCATCTGGGCGGAATCCACGTCCTCGTTGAGCTACCGAGAATTCAATCGGACACTTAAGTTGTTCGTCCTAAAAAAGATCGACAGCCATCCAAGAACTTCTCCACCAGTCACAAGCGTACTTGCCTGGACTCCACCAAGCCAAGCTTTTCTACTATGGCAGACACCATGCAGCGCTCGGGCTTGTTCATCGACACGGACTTGCCCTGTCAAGCGAAGACACACGCCAAGACCAATGTGGCACCTGTTGGACTCCTGGAACGAGCGTCCAAAATCCTATCTGCTCACTTGAACGGAGCGAGTGAAGACGCCAAGAAAGACGGAACCCCCACGTCTGAAGTCACCAGTCCAACATGGGGCAATACTATTCACAAGGAGCCTTTCCAAGACATGGACATGCTCGAAAGCGGTCACGCTCGGGAATACCTAGCGGAGGAGTGTCTAAGCCCCACCCAAGCCAAGGCGTGGACGTACTCTACCGTAGAACGTACCAACAAGAACCAGTACAAAATGTACTGGAACAACGACCAGTTCTTGCTCAGTGCCAAGCAGATCGGCGGTACCTTTTACATCTCGCAGTACGAGAACTTCCCGGACTCGGAGGAGGCTGACGAACCCACTGGACACTACTGCGCTGTACTACGTAAGGCCACAGATCACAACTTTAAACTCTACAGCTGCGGCTGTGAAGGATGTGACCAGAGCTTCAACACCTTCACTTGCAGTAACATCCACGAAGACGCCACCGCTGCAGCCGTCGAAGGTGCCGATCGGCAGCTTCTCGCCGACATCTCGCACTTCACTAAAGCCGCAGGAGTTGTGGGCTCCGAGATGCGCTGCTTCTCGATTGTTATCCCCGCTATCATGGACGATAAACGGTCTCGCGTTGTCTGGTGTCCACGCGTGAGTCGAGCCGTGACTACGTCGGGGGGTACGCCTAGGGGTACACCGAAAGCTCGTCTGTTGACTTCACCGTCTCCACGTAACAAACACCAGCACATTTTCACCTTCGACACGCCTACAAGCGACCGGATCAAGATCGGGAGTAAATTACCGGTTTGGTGCCCGGAAGTCAACTCGCTTATGCTGAAATTCCACGGTGGACGCATCCGTGAAGCTTCGGCCAAGAACTTCATGCTCATGGTCGAGGAAGAACCTGCTGGAACCCTCGCGAGTCCAGTACCAGACCCGACAGGCAACAACCGCGTGGTCATGCAGTTCGGTAAGTTCTCCAAGTCCAAGTTCGCGCTTGATTTCCGGTTCCCACTGGCTCCGATCCAAGCCTTCGCGATCGGATTGTCCTCCTGCGCTTGGAACGTCAAGGCCACGACCAAAACATGAAGTGTATCATACCCTAGATGAAGTAGGTCAAAACCCTCATCTGCTACTTAAATATTCTACTATGAAATTCATCAATGCATTGAAAATATAATGAACCTTATCATGATATGATTTGCTTCGGACTCTCAGTCTTCAGTCTGGTCTTGAGCTTCACCTTCAGAAGCAGCAGATTCCTCGATTTTCTCCTCTTCAGCCTCTTCTTCACCTTCTTCTTCAACGATATCAACGGCCTCTACCGGTCTGGTATCGTCGGTAGCGAGTTCTTGTTCGTGCTTGACCGCGATCTCCGTTGCAATGACTGCAATCTCCACCTGGTCGTCGAGCTTAGGGAGGGTTTTTCCTAAGGATACCGGTTCTGGAACATGTTCTAGATTGCGTGCACGCTTCACTTTCTGCCACGCATCTAGAACCATGTTGACACTGTGTCGATACTTCTCGTTCGCTTCAATAGCGTACGACTTGACCGGAGCTTGCATAGTTTCCCACGTTAATTTACGATCCCCAGCCACTCTCTCCACTCCGTTCTCATGCACCGTGTCCTCTGGCCACACACACGTGAGCTCGTACGTGTTATCCACTTTTCTCCTCTGGTACCCAAGCCCCTCATCTGGTCGGTATTTCCTTGATACCGACATCAGAAACGGTTCCGTAAATTCTGGTAGCATATTTACCGGTAATTTTTCTTTTTCTTGAAGTATATCAATCGTCTTAGGCGCTTCGTCTTCCTTTGAGAATAGAGCCTGGATCTGCTCTATCGGGAATAATAACGCGTGTTTAATGATCGCCCACAGCTGTCCGAGTACCACGAACACGATCGTCCCGAAAATGGTGTACAATAAGAGTCCGATCGTGACGATAAAGCAGAGTACTGTCATCAGCATCACGTGTGAGTACACGATCTTCACCAAGAATCCATTGGGTCCCAGAACGTCGTACTCCTCGAGTTTATCCGTCAAGATACTGTACAATTCATCCGATGTAGCGTCCGGATGATCCCGGAGTACAGACGATAATCCGACGGATTTTAACAGCCATGGAAGATCCAACATCGTGCCTTTCAGAAGCTCTGCGTTGCCGTACATCCAAGCTGAGAAGCCTAAATGCAGCGCCAATGTCCAGGGAAGAACCTGGAGCGTAACTTCGCCCAGAATCTCATCGTACGTCGTCTTGACACTGTAAAGATACAGAATAGACAGCTTATCGAACCAGTAGATCCCCGTAGCAGTTACAGCTGCAATGAAGAGCAATACAGGCGAGCCACCGCAGAATACCATCGTCACAAAGACGGAGTTTAGTACCATCGGGTATCGGAGCGAGATATCGAACGTTGGGCCTGCGTACAGCTTGTCCATCTTGGCTTGTGTACGAATAGAGCGACGTTTGTACCAGTGACGAATGGGAGATACGATGCACATCTGTGCGAACAGCATGAGCTGAGGCAAGAAGGCGTTTAGCAGCATTGTCGTGGCGATTCCCATGCCTACAGTTGGATACCAGCCACGTTCAAAGTCCCTGTACTTGCCACCCAAAAGCTCCTTCGCTACTGGAACAGAACTTAACCCGAACGAAGCATTCACCACGATAACGATCAGCGCAGTATTAAGGAACTGCGCGCCAAACATCCGAACTGCCACTCGGATTGTCCTGGTGGATTCACTGGTGTGTCGTTCAAATACGGCGAACATCCGTAAGATAGTATCCAGCAAGAAATTGACGATTACCACGATACCAGCAGCGAGAAGAGTGAAGGCGTTCTTAACCAAATAATCCTTGGTATATCCACGACATGGGATATTATCCCACAGATTTTTCGGACCGTTAACGAAGCCGTATTGCTTGATACTAGTCGTAAGCTGAGTAGAACAGTAGCAGTACACTACGTGGCTAGCTTCGTACGCTTGACAAGCCCTGTCTTCCATCATTACCAGATCCTGGTAGTAAAAGCACGGGAGAGTGTTACAAATCTCCGTACTCGTCTCCGAGATACACGGATCCACACATCGGTTCGGATTCGGGTAGATTGTGCCATACGACAGTTTGGAAGAGTCTAAATCGTTCAGGATCCCGTTAGTATACGCGATGTGGTATCGATTTTCTCCGGATGTTCCAGGTGTACACGTTTGATTCGACTCCCAAGCCAGAGACCACACAATGGCCTTCTTTTGAGCGTTGTAAGAGAACGAAGTATCTGCGTAATATACAGCTGGAAGAGCGCGATCGCACAGTCCTTCAGGCGGCGCCTTGCTCGCAAACTGCTCCTGTGTCGTCTGCGCGGCGGAGATGATGGCACACGAGATCACCAGAAGCGCTACAGTCACCAAATTCGTCACTAATTGACGATAAAAGCGTCCTCGGTTGGTAACTTCGAGATTTTCCCACAAAATGTTCGACGGCTCGGGAGCTTTCGTCACAATAAGCGGGAAATCCTCGCGGAAACGCAGTTCTTCCGGCTGCCACTTACGCGACAACCAGCGCGTGGATTGACGATAATCTAGAAGACATCGACGTCTAGATTCCAGATTGTTAAACACCACAAAGGCGCACTCGCAGGCCTCCCAGTTGAACCCTTGCTGGGTGTTTGTCGCTGCCAATTTAGCAGCTCTCGCAGCGGCTGCAATTTTGTCCTTCGAAGTCGAATTTTTCGATTGTTTATTCTTCATTTTCTTGTCCATTGCTTCGTCAGATTCCGGGAGAATATCCTTGATAACATCGATTTTCCTCTGCGATTTTTCAAGGCGACGCACGATTTTATCCAGTTTCTTCCTCGACGAGTGGATAAGTTTTTCATCCGCAGCCTTAAACTCCATCGGAGAGATACTTTTCTCAGTTTCTAGAGTCTGGATAAGCGCTTCAATCTCCTCTTTCTTATCTCCCAAATGCTTGGAGGACAGATACGTCCGCAAGAGTCCTCCAGTTGGATGCGCCACGCTGACTTCTGCGATCCACGTGTCGAGATAAAGGTCCTTATTGATCGAAGTAGATTCTTTTAAATGGTCCACATTCGACACCACGTTTCTATTCACCGCGTGCTTCGTCCTCGAGCGCTTGACCTTGTGCCGTCTACCCCAGCAACAGCCAAACCAAAGTTTACGGTACTCTTCGTCCTTGTTGAGGTCGTACAGATTGTTGAAATGGTCCAGAATCTCCTTCTCCGTCGCGTCTCTAGGCAATCCACGCACCATCACAGCGTATCTGGCAGGTGTCAAGTGTTTGTTCTGGTGCTCGTTGATGGCTTTCTTGGCTCGAAACGAGTAGAAAAGCAGGAAACACAGGAAGAAAAACGAGTACAGAACGTCCGTAAACGTGACGATCCACGTGACTGTCTTTGGATTCGACGTTAGCGGCGTATCCACCGTCTCCCACGTACAGTCGATGTCTCCAATCGGCAGACAACTACGCGCTGTGGCGGCTGTATCGCTGTTAACGCCTCCATTCCCGATAGAAGAGTAGGCTAACTGAAGCGGATCCACCGTGCTACTGGTAATTCCGTGGCCGTACGCGTTCACCATGATCGCGGGGAGAGAAATGATGCCCATACAGAGGAAAGCCACGCTCAGATATTTGGTCAGCATGAAGTACAGCTGCATGCCGATCCCCAGCGCTCCAATGTCGTCCATACTGGCTTGGAAAACAGATTTTATCCCCTCGCCGAGACGCACTTTTCTCGCCTTCGCTTCGGCTTGACTGACCATGGATTTTAAGCGTTCATCTCTCGTCATTCCTTGACGGAAGGAGATGAATCTGCTAGCGCCTCGTGAAAAAGACGTCACTGCTTTCTGTCGTGGTGACGGTCGTGGAGATTCCGTCGGGATATTATCCACCATCGAAGTCATATCCAGAGCGTGGTGCGGTTCAGCGAATAGATCCTCATTGGCAACAGGTACGTCTTCACCCTCGTTCTCCTCGAATCGCTCAGACACCGAGAGTTCCACGTGATCCGTAGGCTCTTGATTCGCATCCGAAACACCTTCATCACTCGAAATCTGCTCCTCCTTGGCTTCTTCTTCAACCGTCTCGTTCTCGAGCGGTTGCTCCAACTCTGATGCGTCCACAGGGACCTCCGATGTTGCAGTTTCATCGCTAGAAATCTGCTCCTCCTTGGCTTCAACTTCATCAGGTTGTTCTTCAGTCGGAGACGTTTGCTCTTCGTTGTCCTCTACTCCATCAGGTTGCTCCAAGTCCACAGAAGCCTCCGTTGACTCCTCCATCTCAGCACTTGATCCCAGTTCTCACAAAGACACTAAGACTATGTCCCTACCAGCGATTCTTGATGAATGTTCCTACTCCTTTGTTACGCCAACATCGGGTCGTTACGCACCGAGGGGTTACAGTAAGTGTTCCTGGCCGTGAGATGGTCCAGCTCAAAAAGGGTCCGTTTCAAGTTCTTGAGTTAAATTGGTACCATTTGAGGTCTAGCTGCCACTACCACTAGTCGAAGTCGTCTCAAAAAAGCTGCCGGCAAGTCCATTAGTTGGGCTGACGGGGTGGACTCGAACCAGTTTACTATCGCGCATAACACGCGTCGTCGGGAATTTAGTCCTGCGGCTGCGGGGTAGTCCAAAATCAAGTCAACGCTCACTTTTGAGCACGTGACGAGTAGCTTGAAGTGATCCTCTGAGACTTTATCAAAGGTTTGGGACGATAAAAGCTCGTACAGCCAGTCCATGGCGCTCTCCACGAACTGGTCGCTTCGAGTTCTTGGGTTCTGCGTATCACTCGTCTTCGGCGCTACAGTCGTCGCAATATGTCCGACGAGAGATAAAATACCGCTCTTGGCTTCAATATTCGCGCTGGTGAACAGTTCTCGACACCGGTCGATGCTGAAGATCTCGGAGACCAGGTCGAGTCCGTACACTGCCGTGCACATCTCCAGAGCCTTGGCAAGCTCAAAGTAGTTCGCATCTTGTACTTTCACTTGGTCGTACAATTTATGCACGTACAATTTATGTACGCACCGATCTGTACCATCAACCAGTTCCAGTTCAGGCTTCTGGATCGCATCAGCGATACGATGCAGCATCGTGAGACTTGACTGATGCAGTAGAAGCTCCTTCTTGGCTGCTGCAGTGCTGGAAATGACAATAAACGCTTGTTGCAGCGTTTCCTTGAGTACACCTGGGCGTTCATTGCATTGCTGGTCGAACTCGCGCTCTAACATCGCTGGGTAGATCTCCAGCATCACCACTGCGAAGTACAGACCTCGGATGTCCGGATTATCCCGCACAATGTCGAACAACAGCACGCGAGAGCGAGATAATTGCCCCGTGGACCGACACAAATGTGTGTGCAGAGCACAGATGTGCGCTAAAAACACTTTGTCGTGGCTCACGTTAACGTGCTGCGTCGAGATTTGCGCTTGCACCTTGCTGGAGGACAAAAAGTCGCCGAGATTTGCTCGCTCCTCGACCAAAAAGCCTCGGAGATGCAGCAAACATTCGTCAATATTTGACAAATTTTGCGAATCCGAGGCATCGCGTGGACTCACGAGTCTTAGGAGAACTTGGTTGCACAGCCAACTCAGACTCAGTTTACTTTCTTGTAGTAAACGACGCGATCTTGGGGTCCGGAAGACACCGAGGGCTCCACGTACAGCTTCGATTGGGGAGAGTTCAAGCTCACGAAAAGTATCCGCTAGAACCTGACATAATGTCGTCTGTAGAGCAAGAATTTAACGTTAGATAGGGTGTATCGATAGGGTATAGAGAGCATTATATACGTACCACATGGACGAGCGTATCGATGAATCTGGAGCTCTGGTTCACCAAGATGGTGATGGTCCGACGAGCGTACTTGCTGTCGGCTTCTTCGCCTTTGCTCAAGACGATGGCTTGCTTGAATAGAGTGAGCGATTTCCTCATCCTTCGCTCGTCCTTGGACTCACTTTCAGCAGGTTTCTTCGTCTTGCTATCAGTTGAACTCTTGGCTTCACTCGAAACTTCCTCACGCTTTGTTTTCTTTAGTGAGCTAGACTGAGACTCAATCAACTCTGCTTCATCTGCTTCATCTGCTTTCCTGACTTTCCCAAAAGAAGTACCTTTCGTTGGTGATGGAGTCTCAGAAGCCTGTGCATCGGACGTACGCTTCGCTTCATCGATTGATGAGCGTACCAACTCACCAGGTTCTGTCGTTCTTGATGAACCAAGTGGAGGGAGGTCTAAAGACTCGCTTGTAGAGCTCGTAGGTACCTCAGGTGCGGTTGGTTTATCCTCCTCGTCTGAAGGTATCGGGACTGCTGGCTGGGTCGACACGGGCGATCTTGGAGAGTTTACACGGTTAGGCGAAGGAGAGTCTATGACTGGAGGCAAAACTGCACCATCAACCGTCATGGTGGGCTGAGGAGGGTCTGGAATGCCTTTCTGGACTGGACTTTGTTGAGAGCCAACAGCACTGGTCTCTTCCTTGTCTTCGCTATGATTAATTCCCGCAGCAGTCGTATCCAACTGGAGAGACTTGAGAGTTTGGGACGACGACTCCGCCTCGACAACAGGCGAGTACATTTCTTCTGACACGGTGACGGGTTTCTCTTCGACTGGAGTTGTTATAACAACAGCGTCCGTGGTAGAAGGCTCCTGATCGTTTCCTTTCTCCTCAACTGGCCCAGGAGAAATGTTGCCAGCAATTTGCACGGGTGTTTTATCCACAGTACCGGCCATTAAGTCATCTCCGTCCTCATCGGAGTCGCTGTCACTACCATCACTCGAATCACTGTCGCTGCTAGAGCTGCTAGAGCTGGAATCTCCGTCGTGTTTGCTCCCATTCGCAAGTTTCTTTTCGCCATTCTCTGGCTCAGAGTCCGACTCCAAAGCTGCGAACTCGCCATCAAGTTCATCATCAATAGACATCACAGCTCGGCCATTATCATCATCTCTCACTGCAGTTTTCTGGCCATTATTTGCCGCGTTGATGGTGGCTTTCTGGCTGTCTTCTTCGTCGCTGCTGGTTTCCAAATCCCTATCAATTTCGTTGGCAATCGCTGGATCAAGTGCGTCAAACTGCGCGGTTTTTTCACCAGTTTCAATCGTTTTTCGCTCCACTGAACTTGTTTCAACTGTTCGTTTTCGACGCGTTTCAACCTCCTCCTCTTCGTCGCTGCTACTCTCCAGCTCCTTGTCGATCTCACTCTGCACCGCCGCATCAACTCGACCCAACAGCGACGAATCAGCACGCTCATTGGCTTTTTGTTGCGTTTCTGTCGTTGAATCTACACGTTTCTTCGTTTCAGCATCTTCCTCCTCCTCGCTAAACTCCAATTCCTTGTCAATCTCGCTCGAGAACGTCGGATTAAACGCGATTAAATCAGGATTTTCTCCACTTTCCACGATACTATTTAGTTCCAGTGTGTCTCCAGTTTCGCCACTTTCGGCGTCGGAATCACTAAAAGCCAATTCAGCGTCCAGCGCTGCGCTCGTTTCGTGAGAAAACGTCGTCGTGTGTCCTCCTAGAAGCTGCAGCGGCTCCTCATTGATGGCCAAAGTGTCCTCCAGTGTCTCCTTTGGTGAATGTCGCGAGAGTTTCGGCACCATTTGGTCCATTTGCGTCTGATTTAACGTTCTGCCTCTTTTTCGTGACGTAAAAGTGTCCACTGCAACGTCCACCGTCTGCACTCCACTGTCCACCATGGTCTTCGTGTTAAGTCGTTCCACATCTCCACTTAACAGCGTCTGACTCGTGCGCGTCACCTTCCTCTTCTCGTCCGTCTGAGTCGCTGCATGAGCGTGTTTTTTCGCTTTTACCTGATTCAACGTACTTTTATGCAGCTTTTTCGTTTTCGCATGCGCAGTTTGCTCCGTCTTCAATTGCTGTTTCAGCGTTTCTTCCGCCCGTAAAAGCGTTTCAACACGAATTCGGTACTCTTTCAGCCGCGCCGCCGCCTCCTTGAGCTTGGCCTTGGTCAGCTGCTTGTACTCGCTGCCCTTCTGCACCTGCTTCTTAAGCCGCGCGATGGTCTCGGCCTGGCGCTCGATGATGTCCGCCTGCGAGATCTGCGCCGCCGCGGGGGCATCGGCCTCGTCCATATTGGCTGGTAATTGACTGGATGGATGGCTGATGGCTGTGTTATAATATTTATAGGTTGATCTGAATTGTAGATTAAAGTATATGTAGGCTAAGCTGTAAGGCTACATTGAGCTAGTATGGCTACAATGAGCTGAGATGGCTACACTTCACTTCAACTTGTTGGTATTTTTGCGGATCGGTTATTAGCGATGTGTGGCTGAGACTGAGACTACGAGCTGGCGTTGAACGGCATTTGCGTCTAAATTGGCAAGAGCATCACGCGCCAGTCATGAGGATATAAGAACGAGCAGTGCGTTGAATATGCTCAAGGTGCAAATGGCTGTTGCAGAGGTGTTACGGCTACGGTGCTGCGTTGACAGCGCACTTTTCGTTTGGCAACGACCACCACGGACTCCAATACGAGCTCGCAATGACAAAACTGCGCGTTATCGTCGGCTTTGCTGTGGTGGTGGCTGTCGACAACGTGAAGGCTCAACATCTGCGCATCAGTGACGACGGACGCATGCTAGCTGAGACTGCTGCTGAGGCAGCATTCCTGGATTCTTTCTCATCAACTGATGCCGACTCACTCTCCGACGACAGATGGGGTGCCGACGACACTGTCGACTCTGGCAGTGACCTGGATACCCTTGACGACATCCTTGGCACCAGTTCTTCGTCAATGGAACCAACAACTGCATCATACACAACACCTCAACCAAACACAACGGAACCGACCTCGGACAAAACTACAGAGGAGCCGACGTCTACCACGACGGCGCCATCTTCGAACGCATCTACTTCGGAAACTCCAGCAGACGTCCCGACCACCGACGCCCCAACGTCGGACGCCACTGCCACTCCGAATGCAACCACGGACGCTCCTGCTGTCACCGAGGAGCCGACGTCAACCACGACGGCGCCATCTTCGGACGCTTCTGCTTCGGAAACTCCAGCAGCTACCGAACCGAACGGTGCTGCCTCCGAGTCTCCAGATGCTGTTGCCAGTACGACTGAAATGCCATCGACACCAGCTCCTTCTACGAGTACAACGGTCCCCAGCCAACTTACTGGAGTTGAAGCTTGGGAGCAATGCGGTGGTCTCAGCTTTGACTACACGAAGTATTCCGAACTGGCCTGCTAAGCTGTCCTGTGTACCAGGCTACTCGTGTGAGGAGGTGAATCCCTGGTATTTCCAGTGCCAACAGGTCAAGGACTTGACTGGTGTCGAGCTGTGGGGCCAGTGTGGCGGTGCAAACTACAACGGCTTGACAAGCTGCACCACTGGCTCCGTGTGCAAGTTCGTAAATGATTGGTACTCGCAATGCGTTCCGGACGAGAACGCCTAATTTCAAACCATCGTATACAAAGGTATGAGGATCTTATAAACAAAATACACACTTTATCAGCTTGCCCGCCCTCCCCCCCCCATCCAAAGCTAAAAATAGTGTACTTTTCGTTTCTTAAGTCAGCATAAGAGTAAACTCTCAGCGCAAGTAACAGCATGTCCAAGTTAAGTCTAACGATGCTAGCTGCAGCTGTGATGGCCGCAAGTGTCGGCCATGTCGTCGGTATCCCGGCAGATGCTGTCGTTCAAAACGTTTCCAGTGTTAATGCTTCTTCAGCCAGCGCCAACGATACGAACGATGCGGGTGTTGTAGCCTCGGGGCACCAAATCGTGGACGTCTCTGGAGCGCAAGCTTGCGGCGGCGAGGGCTTCAATTACTCGCGGTTCTGGGTCGGACCAATACCCGACGGTGACGCTACTAAGCTGAACTGCGTTCCCGGTTACCGTTGCGAGATGCAAGACTCCAGTCCGATCTTCTGGTGCAAGCAGTACGCGCTGCCGCTGAACGCCAAGTGCGGAGGCTACATGTTCTACACACTCTTCAAGTGTATCGACGGCACGGCGTGCACCATCGACCCGGTCCGCTACGAACCGCGATGCTTCCCGGTCGATAAGTTATCGCCAAGTGTTATCGACGAAAACGCGTAGGCTCGGAGAACGAACTCAACGCTAAGATACATGACGATCAGCATGCGCTCAATAGCACGTAGAGTCTAAATGCATCCTTAGTCCACTTTGACCCGCTCCAGCGTCGAATAACATCGTGTTACGTTGTAATAGCTGGCTGATTATTGTGATTGTGATTCCCTCAAGGTCTAGGAAGTGTGTCTACGGTGGTGAAATGTGGCCTAGAACTTGAGCAGCTCGTGCTCCTCGAAGACTTCCTCGAGCCAGATGCGCGACTGGCCCAGGATCAAGACGGCGCCGACCAAGCGGCATCCTCTCGGCACGATGCCGCGGTAGAAGGCTAAGAAGCCTCCTTTGCGGTAGATGCGGGCAACCGTAGTGAGTGTACTGGGTGTGCGACCGGAGGGCAGCATCATGGCCTCACCTTGCATGACGGTCTTGACGGTGTCTACGGGCTGCGTGGCCGCCACCGAGATGATACCGGCCGTGACGCAGCCGGCGATCGAGGCCGAGGCTTTCTGCGTCGTGGTAGCAGTATCCTCGTCTCCGAACGTAGTGGGGCTCAGTGTGTGCATCTCGCGTGTGAACACGGGGCCTAGCGCCAGGTACCCCGCGCACCACATGGAGTCTCGTACGGTCGTGGCCGAGAACCCCCTCAGTAACCGCACCACGCCGTGCTGTCGCACCACCTCTTTGACTGTCGCGCCAAAGCTCTTGCCGTTGTTCTGCTGTAGTGTCATGATAAGCTCGGCAGGGGCGCTGAGCCCCGTCGACACGACGCCGGACAGCGTGGCGCACAGTAATTTGGTCTGGTCCGACGGCGCCACGCCCGGGGCTGTCAAGCCACGCAAGAGGCGGCCGTTGGCCGCGAACTGGATGGCGCTTATGGGCGCAATGGAGGCCAGCGAGACGCCCAGACCACGGTAGAGCGCCGGCACGGACCACGAAATGGGACGGCCCTGCTGCACCGCGTTCTTGATGGCCACGGTCGGCTGCTGCAACATCACTTCGGCCATGCCGGCGATAGAGCCCACGGCACCGTTTTGCAGGCCTGAGAGGCGTTCAGCTCGCTCCGACATGGAGGAGGAAGAGGTGTGTCTGCTCTACTACCAGAAATGGTTTGGACAGCGCATGGGACTATTCCGTGACGCACGTAGCGACCATCATCTTCGACTTCGTTGCTTCCCATGTGACCTTACAAAAGCTGCGAATTCTCAGCCTCAGACTCAGATCCCTTGCGACCACCGAATGTATCCGATCTGAGTCTGAGAAAATGCCGATCTTTCATACAAAAGGTGAGAATTCTCAGACTCAGATCGGATCTGACCGACAAAACAATTATTTGTACAACATTTTGTTTTTACAGTTTGTCAAATACCGAATAAAAAAATGATTGCATCATTTCGCAGCTGTATGAAACGGAATCAAAACAATTAACTGTTCCTGGCGCTGACACAGAAATGACCGCGATGGAGGAGGAAGAAGCGTGGGATGAGTGGGAAGACGACACCGCTGTGTCGCCCCCACAGCCCCCTGTTAGTTCTACTTTGCATGGCCATGAAGACAAGACGCAGGCACATATAACGACGTCGGATTCACCTTCATCCGATGCCGGGGAGTGGGGTTTCGACCTGTGCCAACTCGAGCAAGAGATGTCGAATCTTCAGGCCGCTTACGCGACGCCCTTCAGTGCGCCCGACACCTCCACAAGCAGCGAAGAGACGCTTCTATCAATGCTTGACGGTCTACCTACCGCTCTTCAAGCTGGCAACGAGCGAATGCGAACGCTTGAGGCGCTCGCGCTGGTCGCACGGCTGCACGTCATAGCCGCACGTGGCAGCTTCGCACAGCTGCAGAGCGATGCACAGACCTCTCGCGAACAGTTGGAGTCTATTAAACAGGAACTATATAAATTATCCGGAGAATGGGGGCACAGGAAGTTGCTGGAGACGACGTTGACGGCCTCAGAAAGCCAACAACTCGAGGAAATGACGGTGCTGCTGCACCACGCCTTAAGCGCCGAGAACGAGGACCTGACGCTGTTCCAGGAGGTCATCAAGCAGCTCTTTGAAGGTTTAAAGGAGCAGAAGCTGGTGCTGTCCACGAATTGGCTGAAGGGGGAGAGTGAGAGTGAGGGGAGCGAGACGGAAAGCTACTTGAACCAGGTGCTGGCCATCTGCAGTGATGAACCGGGCAACACAAGCCGCATACCGACGTTGTCGGAGGCGGAGATCTTCCAAGACGCCAAGGATATTGGACGTGATGAGTTGCTGATCAATGGGGAGCGGGTAGAAGGCACGAGAGGATACGACACCGTGGTGGACGCGCTGCAGCGTGAGTTGGAGCTGGTCTTGGCTCGTCAAGTTGGGAAAACGCCAGAGCAGACGCCTATGGCTGTGAGCAATGCTTTACAGTCAGTGGCGATGGCAGTGCTGCATGCGAGCAACCGAACAGAGTCGGGGGGAAGCTCCTACGAACTTCTGGGCAAGTTTTTGAGCAACCACGAGATGGATCGAGTGCTGCTAAGGCCCGCTTCAGCACGTGCGTCCCCTCTTGAAGTTCATATGGACGTGGGCCCATATCTGGAGACCGTGCCTGGCTCAAAGGAACCGACTTGGGCCTTTGGTCTGCGCGTAAAGCTTTCAGCGGTGACTTGGTATCTCGTGTGTGACGCTGAAGACCCGACGAACGAGCTGTACGAGATCGAAACCACGTTCTGCAACCGTCTTGCCTTCCCAGTCGGACTTACACCATTCCACCCGCTCGACACAATGCGCAAGGACCGCGGTGAAGTTGCTGTCCGCTTGGTGCTGCCTACAGCAAGTGCCCGAGGACAAGAGTAAGTAAGATAACAACGTGAAGAATTCGGAAGGTCACTCGGTAAAACACTCGATTACTTAGGTCAAAATCCCCGAGGGAAAAGCTATCAACATGTTGTTCAATTCACAAAGCGCCGTTGCCCTCTATGGTGCGCCATTCACTCCATCTACAAGATGCACACGCCGTCGCCGTTGGGCGTGATCATGACGATGCTGGAGTAGCGCGTGCCCAGCGGGTCGTTGTACACGCTGTCCTCCGAGGGGCGAGCTCCGTCCGCCGTGGTGGCGGAGCTGCGTGCGCCGTCAGGGCCTGTGGCCTCCGTCTCGTGGTTCTGCTTCTTCACGTACGCAAAGATAGCGACAATGGCCGCACAACCCGCAGCGGCCACCACAGCCAACAAGGCCGACGTACCCGCGCCGGACTTGCCCGACACGTCCTCAGCGCGCTTGGCCTGAGCTTCCTGGCTCGTAAGACTGTCGCTTCCAGACGTTGATTCCGAGGCCAGCGGGGCGGTCGTAGCCGCCGGAGCAACCGGAGCCGCAGTAGCAGGGACCGGTTCCGGACGCAGCGTCGTCTTCTTAGGCTCGGGGGTCGACACGTCGCCCACGACAGGGCCTTCCATCGATCCCGACATGGACGTCGAGCCCTCTGCGGTAGAAGCAGAGTCGTCAGGAATGCCAACCTCCTCCAAGCCAGAATCAGAGTCAGAGTTGCTGTCATCGGCAGCCGAGGCAGAAGCGGAAGACTTCTCAGTCTTGGTGGGCTTCTTGGTCGACGGCTTCTTAGTCACGTCGGGAACGTCGGCCGATGAAGACGACGAAGACGAAGATTTGCGCATAAACACGGACTCGTCACTGCTGTCAGACTCATCACCGGCAGACGTGTTCTTCTTGTTCTTGGAGCTAGACTTGCTAGAGTCCGAGTCGGTCTGGCCGGCAGTGGACTCCGTCTTAAAGCCGGACGACTCCGAAGCCGTCAGAGTCACTATGTGCGGAGTCGACTTGGTCTTCTCTTCCCCCTTCTGCGACGATAAGGTCTGTTGAATAGTGGTCTTGGTAGTGCCAGTCTTAGCAGTCGTGGTAGTGCCGGTCTTTGTGGGCGCGGTGGTGGCAGGAGCAGCCGTGGCAGGCGCATACGTAGGCGCAGACGGAAATCCTGGCTTCACGAACGTCGTCCTGCCAACAGTCTGGGTAACCGAGTCCGTGGCCAAGGTCGCCGTAGGGGTAACCGGGTTTGAAGCCGTGTTACTTGCCGTCTTGGCCACGGTCTGAACAACAGGGGCGACAGTGTCCACCACATCGCCCACAGTGTCCGTCACTCCATCGACTGTCGAGCCGACAGTCTGCGTAGCACCATTCACCGTCGAGCCGAGAGTCTTCGTGACGCCATTACCTGTCGAACCAACAGTTTGCGTAACATCATCCAGCGTCGACCCGACCGTGCCAGTCACATCGTCCATCGTCGAGCCAACCGTGTAGACCACGTCGTCCAAGGTAGAGCCCACAGTATACGTAACATCATCCAAGGTAGAACCCACGGTATCCGTAATATCATCCAAAGTAGAACCCACGGTATCCGTAGCGTCGTCCAAGGTAGAGCCAACAGTCTGCGTAACATCGTCCAGGGTCGAGCCCACCGTTTGAGTCACATCGTCAAGAGTAGAACCCAGCTGGTCCGCGACACTGTCGAGCGTAGAACTAGCAGTGTCCACAGTGGAGCCCACAGTCTGCGTGACTCCGTTGAGCGTCGATCCGGCCGTCTGAACCACGTCGTCCACCGTCGAGGTCGCTGTCTGAGCCACATCGTCCACGACTGAGCCCGTTGTTTTAGTCACGCCGTCCACCGTGGATCCGACCGTGCCGGTAACGTCCTGCACCGTCGACGTGGTCGTGTCCGTCACCTGGTCCACGACGTCCGTGGCCGAGTCCACCGTGCCGGGCACAGTGTTCGACAGCAGCGAGCCAAGTCCCAACGAGGAGCTGGTGAAGCTGGTGCTGGTCGGGGCAGTCGTAGCGGGGGCTGTAGTGGTCTGTTCCTGCTGCTTCTGCTGCTGTTGCTGTTCGATACCCACAACTTCGTCGAGGCTGCCGCTGCCGCTTGTACTGCTCTCCTGAGCGTGCACCGCCGCCACCACGAGGCAGACCGCCGTGACCACGCGAACCAATACACAACTCATCGTCCTAACGGTGTGTCAACGTGTAAATGCAGAGACCCGGACGCGAAACGCTTCGAGTTCGACCACTGGATCCTCGTCGCGATCTGACAAGAACGCGCAGAGAGCGAAAGGAATCGTATGCGTGGGTTGGGTACTTGCGGTTGCGAGGCCGAAGTGGAAATGGGCCCATGGGGCGCAACACAGAGCGGTTTTGGCGTCTGTCTTGTTGTTCTGTCTGACGTACCCACACAAAGGACGACGGGTGGGACCAAATTGGGTCATTGTGTGGACCACGAACGAAGTTCTTAGTGAAATCAAGTCAGCGTTTGGGTTTAGTATTTGGAGGGCACAATTTATGGATTGGGGATTGTGCTTGTACCACTTTGGACTAAAAACCGGACATCGTCTCGTGCATTGCTCGGCCAGCATTGCACAGGCCTGCAGGCCAGCGTTGCATACACCTTGGTCTCCATTCAACCCAGCCACCGCGCCGATCATATGCGTTGGGACATCGATCAGTGTTCACCTCAAGTCGATGGAGCGCACATTTTCAACGTTAGTGACCTGGATTGATCAGGCTAGGTAACCTAAAAACCGCGCTACAGATATTTGGGGCTCGAGTTCACTCCATCTGTCTTTGCAGCAGTGTCCGTGACGTTACAGCACTTGAGAGTTTGGTGACACCCGGCCACACCGAATATCGCCATTTTCGAAGACGCGCTGTAGAACTTGGTGCCCGCCGAGCAGCGACCTCCTCAGTCGCCATTAGAGGGCAGCCACATGATCTCAGATGTGTGGTTTTGGCAGGCACTTTGCCCAGCTCCGCTGATCCTGCAGGAGACTGACGACGACGTGAGCTTACGGCACCAGTCGCCGATTGTATGTGCGATTGTGAACCCATTTTTCATAGGTTTACCTAACAGTGGTCCACACCGTTGAGGACGCTTTTTCGTGTTACTACATCAATTTTTGACCGGTTTTGATGCGGTTTTCTGACTGGGCAAAATTTCTGCAATTCCTTGTATGCAAGAAACGACTGGGAAATAGCATAAATAATGCGCCAGCAGTTGAGTTTGTAGCTTGCCTCCTAGACTTTGCTCTTTTTTAACCAATAATATTGCTTTATTTGAACTGTATAGGTTTAAAACAGTTAAGAGTTTATGAAGATCTTTTATGTGAATAGAGAGGCTTTTTATTTTAGACTTGAATAAAGTAGGGAGCAGTCTGAGCTGTATTTTGAGAGAACTACTCGACAAATCGTACTGAAACACAGAGCCAGACCTATCGATTGGTGTGTTTTAATGATAGGGCCCAAAAAGCGCCCCGGATGCTGTCGACCACTGTAAACGTTTTCCACTTACAACTTCTACGTGAATTCCGCCTAAATTTGAATATTAAACTTCCACTTACAAAATCCAGGTCACAACCAAATCGCACCACATGAAACAAATTGCTTCCGTGACATGTGGCTTCAGCCTGGAGACGTACTTAGTATGGATCTTTAGACAAACAAGTGTTTTGCGTTATGCACGATTGGTTCGATCTCTGGAGAGCCCATCTCCGCCAAATGCAATTTGGAGTAAATCGCACAAAAACAGGCCTCTCTACATGGCCTTAGGCCAGTGTTATAGGCAGCCCTCTATCTCATTGCGTCGGTCTCTTTAATTTGATATTTTGGAGTAAGGTAAGTGAGACTGGCATTTATAGGCTCTATATCTCTATTAAGTACATGTCTGCGACGTGTGCAACTCTATGCAGGCCATCGTAAAAGAGTGGCACACGTTGCAGACAGTTCTCATTGGCTCTCCCTGAGCCAACACAGGGTTTTGATTGAATCACCTCTAAGAATGAGGGATGGCCGTATTGGTTGCGGTATATCTACTCTTCCAAACCTCCTCTTCTGACGGAGGAGGCGTTGCGGCCGGGAAGGCCACTTGCCGGCCCTACCTGTCAATATTTCAATCAAAAAGAAACAGCACGCCAAACAGTTTATCCAGGGACTGGGATCTTCGCAATGGAACACGAAAAAGCATGGCAGGACGAGGAAAACGAAGTACTTGCACACGCACGGTTCAATATCAGTGAAGGTCGAGTCGTCGGCACGAATCAAGTTCCCAGTACGATGTGGCGAAAGGTTCGTAAGCGCTTCATTGAATCTTTGCCTCGTACGAAGCGATTCGCTAGAGCTTTGTTCAAGCATATTGGATGTTGCCGCTTGCAACACGTTGCTCCCAAGTTCACGTCCCGACACTCTTACAATCAGAGCGCGGATCGCAGCAAGCAGTCTGGCGAGAGAGAGCGTCCTGGTCTAGTAAAGAAAGCCAAACTAGATCATGAAACAATCAGCTTCGCCTCCGAAAGCTCCCGTACGCCAAACAACTGGTTCAGAATGACGCGTCGCCGCTTGGCTCTGCGCCAGGACGGTGTAGCAAACAATACGCCGAGTCTGAGGTCATTTTCCATGAAGGTTTCAGCAAACCAGTTCGTTTTCTACATTCCTGATCGCTTGTTAAAGTTGTCGAAGTGGTCTCGTCGATAAGAAATAGAGAGTGCCGATAAATTAGTCGACCCTTTATAATATTGTCATATGCTCGTGGTTTAGCGGTACTTATCAGCATGCTGCTTCTTCTTTTTTAGCGTAAGGGGTCCACCGATAACACTGCCCTAATTGGGGGAAATAGGGCTCATTTCCCCCGCAATCCCCCAATTGATGTAGCTAGCCGTCTTTCACATAAAATCGATAATCTTGGTCATATTTACGTCTTCTACGATGTATTACCAGCCATTCACAGACCAATCTCCCGTTCTAAGGACTTCGACAAGGCAAAGGAGATGTTGCCAACGCAGATCTGTGCCATAAGGAGTCTCAGATCATCTCCACCGCATCGAGCCAAAAGCTATCGCTAAAACGGTCTATAACGCGGAAAACCAAATAAATTACTCCTTTGGCGAGTCTGACACCCACCCGTACCTTGCCAAACATCCTCGTGCACAATCCTTTTGAAGGGAATTGGAGTTGAGGAGCACAACAGAATCGACACAGCAAGCTGAAGACCAGGAGCACCAGGAAGCCGCCCGTCAAGCACACGGATAGGAGCACCAGGACCAAGTCCAGAGTCAGCACCACGTGCCGCTGGATCGCCCAACAAACCACCGATCACTGGCTGGGCCAGCATCACGTACCACCGCTCGCCGCTCAAGTCCACGGCCAGCAGTATCAGGCCGCCGTTGGCGAAGCCCAGAGGCATATCATTTCTGGAATTGGCGCATTACTAGCCCAGTGCTTAAATGAGGGTTGCTAAAGGTAGTCCCAGGATTAAGCCCTTCTGGGAAATCAAAAGTGCCAGACGCCGACGATATGGCGCCTCTTTAATTGGTCGAAAAGCTCAAAACCTAACGCGACATTGTTAACATGACCGACGGCACATCACACGCTACGTCAACAGAGGCGGTCGACGCAAGGGCGATACGCGACGCGTGCCTTTCCCAAGAAACAAGAAATAAGTATACCGTCAACATTAACGGCATCAAGAAGTGGATTGGAGAAGTGCCCGCCCTGAAAGACCGAAACACAGCTAGATTTTTCGGCGCCAGTGATGAGATAAATCTTGCCGAGTTCACCCCGGCGTTCTTTGAACAATTGTTGGTGTACAAGAGAGGCGTGGCTAGGTTGGCTACTCTGAGTGGATATTGCAGTGCGATAAAGGACCTCTATCGGTTAAAGCGGGTCGTACTTCCCGTGGAGTATGGATATGATATGAAACAGCTCTTCTATGGAATAAAACGCCCTGATGCCGAGCAAAACCATCCTGTTCGTCCAAAAAATCCGGGCAAGCAGCCACTGACGTTTTCTCTCTACAAAGAGCTGTGCAGTTCTACGCTCACGCGAAGTGATGGAGAGTTTCACATTTCTTTCTAACTACGCAGTGAAATTTCATGTGCAGATCTTGTCGGTTCAACCCCCCCCCCCCCCCCCCCCAGCTCTCCAGATCCCACACAGTCACGCTTTCGCAATCCTCAACCACACAAGACACAACCGCATCCCCACCACCTATCAACATCCACTCCAACACGTTTTGCTCCCCCTCTCTTTCTCT